>PISW01005374.1:59095-137208 GCA_004023785.1 Mungos mungo
GGGGGGGGGGTTTCTGCCTTCACTTCTGGTTGGTGGTGCTCCGGGGACGCGGCGGGGTCAGGTGTTCGGCCGGACGCTCTTCTGACCTTCGAGGCTCGCTCGGAAAATTGTTGGGGGGGGGGCGGGCGACCAGTACTCCCCGAGAAAAGGTGGGTTCTGGGTCCTCCGACGCTCGCTTGCGGACGGCCGCGGAGTCACGAGGACGCCCGAGGCGGACCCGCCCCAGCCGAGCGGGGCCTGTGCCGACCTGCCCCTGGACGTGTTTGAACTTCCCGTCACCTGAAAGACCGCTTTGCGTTGTGTGTTGCACATTTTGGTTTTTAGGTTTCATTTTTTTATTCATAAATACAAATCCTTCAAGTAACACAGCCCCTACCATACCCTGTCCTCCTGCCACCGGCGGGCACTTGAAGCGACCCAGGAAACGGGGATGATCCAGGCGTCCGGGCGGCGGTGAATGGCGTCCGGGGGAGGAGCAAATCTCTGCCGGTTTTTGTGGACAAGGAAGCCTTTGAAACACTGACCAGGGGCGCCTGACCCCGGTCTCCTCCCAGGTCTTGGTCTCGGGGCCGTGGGGCGGGCCTGCCTTGGACTCCACGCTGGGCTGAAGCCAGCCTACTTAAAAAACAATTAAGTAGGACTTGGTATTGTAATCATTTAAAAATCTGCTTTCTGAACATCACTTCTCAACTTTAAAATTTTATGTGAGTTGGAATTTTTGCTTGAGTCACGTCAGGTGTTTCTAGACCACTGAAGCCTCAGCCGGTCTGTGCAGTGGGGGTGTTAGCACCCGTTTGCAGAGTAACTGAGATTTTGCCCGTGTGTAAAGTACTTAAGAGGCCAGTGTAGATAGTGCTTAATAAATGGTAGCTGGTGTGATCCGCAGGTGAGTGACTGCAGGAGCAGAACACCCAACAAGGGAGAAACAACTACTTATTGAGCACTAATTATTCTGCTGATGAAGAGCCAATGGTCGTTATGTTGTCTGAAATCACATTAGTCGGGATTCGAACCTGGTCTTTAAAAGTTTTCCTCCGTGCACCTTGCGCACTGGATTATTCCTGCAGACAGAGGGGCCTCTTACCTGTAGCCTAAGGGGGCGTTTGTTTGTTTCAGGTTTATATCCTTAGGCTACTAGCCACGCGTACCTAATTAGAAAGGTAAGCAGCTAAATATGAGAACGCTGTGGATAATGTAAAACAACTATTAATAATATACTTTCATGTTTTCAAAATGTTTTTCTATTTTTGTTTGCTCTTCCCAACGTTCCAGGGTATTAGTTCTTGCTATTTTACAATTAGGAAGTTAAGATTCCACGATTAAGATTTAAATTACTCTTCAAAGCCATGTTAGTGATAATGGAAATTAAGTTGTGTAGGTATACTTTTTTCTTTCCCTTTTTTTAATTCTTAGAGTATAATTGACATATATTAGTTTCAGGTGTTATTTGTTTTTTTTTGCATAGATCATACTGTTATAAAGTTTGGGAGCATTTTAATTAAAAAATTAAAAAACTTTTTTTTACATATATTTAATTTTGAGAGACAGAATGAGACAGAGCATGAGCAGAGGAGGGGCAGAGAGAGGAGACACCAAATCTGAAGCAGGCTCCAGGCTCAGAGCAAACCTTCAGCACAGAACCTGATGTGGGGCTTGAACCCACAAACTGTGAGATCATGACCTGAGCCGAAGTCAGACACATAATGGACTGAGCCACCCAGGCGCCCCTAAAAGAATTAAAAAAAAAATAATAACTATTTTGTATTTATTATTTTTTTAAGTTTATTATTGAGACAGAAACACAGCATGAGTGGGGGAAGGGCTGAGAGAGAGAGGGAGACAAACAATCCCAAGCAGGATCCAGGCTCTGAGCTGTCAGCACAGAGCCCGATGCGGGGCTTGAACCCATGAACCGTGAGATCATGACCTGAGCCAAAGTCAGATGCTTAACCAACTGAGCCACCCAGGTGTCCCTAAAATTTTTTTTAAGTGTTTGTGTATTTTGGGGGGGGGGGAGACAGAGACAGCACGAGTTGGGGAGGGTCAGAGAGAGGGAGACACAGAATCCAAAGCAGGCTCCGGACTCCTAGCTGTCAGCACAGAGCCCCACGTGGAGCACCCACTGGAGCTGTGAGATCATGACCTGAGCCGAAGTTGGATGCTTAACTGAGTGAGCTACCCAGGCGCCCCTTAATTTTTAAAAATATAATCATTATGAGCAATTTTCCATGTCATTAAAATTCTTTGAAATATGGTTTTTAATGCCTTGATAGTATTTTGTTATATGACCATTAAAAAAAACTATAGTATTGTTGAAGAATTGATTTTTCCAGTGATTTGCTATGTAAGATAATGGGAAAGTATTCATATGCAGAAATCTGTCTCCTTAATTACCTCCTTAGGATAGATACTCAACCGTGTATAAGAAATTTCTGAAAGGTTGCGGTTTAATTTTCACCAGCAGGATATGGAAATGTTTGGCTCTCTCCATTTTTTTTGGTCATGGAATATTATTATTTAAAAATCTTTTTCAATTTAGTAAAAGGTGTTATCCCAGTTTTTGTTTTTCTTAATGAGGTATTGGGGCGCTTGGGTGGCTCAGTTGGTTAAGTGTCCGACTTCAGCTCGGGTCATGATCTCACGGTTTGTGGGTTCAAGCCCCGCATTGGGCTCTGTGCTGACATCTCAGAGCCTGGAGCCTGCTTCAGATTCTGTCTCTCCCTCTCTCTCTGCCCATCCCCCACTCATGCTCTGTTTCTCTGTCTCAATAATAAATAAAACCATAAAAAATTATTTAAAAATGAGGCATTGCACAGATCTTAATAGTTAGGTGTGATGAATTTTTATAGTTGTACATACACAAGTAATGATCATTCACAGCAACATAAGAGCCCCAGAATGTTCTTTAGCTCCTTTCCGGTAGTCCCCGCCACTAATCCACTTTCTGTCAGTGTAGATTAGTTCTGCCTGTTCTTGGTCCTGTGTAAATGGAGTCTACAGCTCCTGGGCTTTTATGTCTGGATTGTTTTGCTCAGCATGTTTTCAAGGTACATGGTACAGGTTTCTCCAGTTTGTGGACATTTGGGTTATTTCCAGTTTTGGGCTGTCGTGTCTGAGGCTGTTGTGAACATTCTTGTGCAGGTCATTTTGTGGCCTTTCTTCTTTCTCCCCATTCCCTTAGGCTTTGGAGCCTCCCCAGCGCCCTCTGCAGAGGCTCATTCCGAGGGCTTTGAGGGACAGGTAGATGGCTTCTGGTTGCATCACACTGGCCAGAGCTCAGTTCCGCGGCCCCAGACAGCTGCAGGTGTAGTCAGGCTGCAGGCCCAGGAGAGGGAAGCCGCACTTGGTGAAACACAGCACAGTCTCTGCTGTAGGCCCTGAGGCCCACCTCCACCCCCTACCCCACCCCTTCCCCACTAAAGCTTCTGATAACCATTGATTAGGGCCCGACAGTATGTCCTTTCCAGCCTTAGGAGGGTCTGTCTTGAGAACCTGCTGCTTTCCTCTTGTGTGCCCCGTGCTGTGCCCCGTGCTGTCTGGGCCTGCAGCCCTCCGTTTTCCTTTGTTTCAGCAAATGATGTGCTTCCTGCCTGGGAAAACAGGGCTTCTAGTAGCATCTCCCCAACTCTCCTTCTAACATCTAACGTTTATTTGTAGCTTCACCCATTCTTGCTTCCCTCCAGACCTGGAGGAGACTGACCCTTATCTAAGATGAATTCTTTGCTCTTAGGTTCCCCTCTCCTGCCGCCCCTGAGACCTTGCATCCTTAGCCGCTCCTGTGTCTTCAGCCTTTTCCCCTCCACTGGCACTACTCCCTCACAAGGTACACATGAAGATTTTCTTGTATTAAAAAAAAGCAGGGGCATCTGGGTGGCTCAGTTAAATGTCCAGTTTCGGCTCCGGTCATGATATCATGGTTTGTGGGTTTGAGCCCCGTGTCGGGCTCTGCGCTGACAGTGCGGAGCCTGCTTGGGATATTCTCTCTCTCTCTCTCTCTCTCTCTCTCTCTCTGCCCTTCCACTGCTCACATTTTTTCCTCTCTCATAATAAATAAATAATCTTAAAAATAAAAAAAGCAAATCCCTTGATCCTGTCTTTCCCTCTGCCTAGAATTCTCTTTGTTTACGGACAGATTTCTTACAGTGTAGATTTTTAGCCACTACTTCCTTCTCATAGGTTCAGTTCCCTGCATGCCGCCATCTGACTTGTGCTTCCGTCTTCTACCTGTATCAGATGGTGGTCACTCCTTCTTCCTTCTTCTTTTGAGTTCTGTGAGGCCCTTTTTGTGCCTTTTAGGCTTCATTTTCTGGTCTACTGCCTGGGTTCCTTTTCCTTTGTCCTAACAACTGTTGATGAGCCCAGAGGCGCTGACCTGTTTGTTTTTGGAGAGCTTGGTGCCAGCTCTATTTGATCCCCGAATCTATCTGCACATGAAGCACAGGCTTCTTTCCCGAGTTGGAGACCATCACGGACAGCCCACCAGGTTTCCTTTCCTCCCAGGTTAGCGGCTTGTAGGTGGGATGCGTGCTTGCTGCCACCGCGAGTGGTCAGTCACTGAGACTTGGGAGTCAGCTGTGGACTGTGCTTCTGAGGTCACCAAGTCCTGCCCCTCCTCCCCCTGAACCCCCCAGGGCCTCTCCTTCCTTCTGTTCTCTGACATCGGATGGGAGGCTCACTCTTCTTTCACCGCACAGGTTCCCTGGTTTCCCAGGGCACCGCTCTCCTGCCTGCCCACAGGTTAGTTGTCCTTCGTTCCTTTCTCTGTGTAACGGATGTTTTTAATGTGTTTTCTTCCTGATTTTTCAGTTTTTGGGTTGGGGTGGTTATATTTGCATTTAGGCTTCTATGCAAGGGTTTTTCAGTTCAGTATGAGGATAGACTTAAAAGATATCTTTGCCAAGACCATTTTATATGAAAATAGTTGATAAATGTACACTGAGATGCCTACGAACTTAGTCAACAATTTATTAATCCACTGTTCTGTCTGTTCATACTGTCACTTTTTAGAGAAGCTTTTGAAGTGTAATGTAAAAAAAGCACATCTTTGTAAAGGGTAGTTCTTGTTTCCCCTTGTTTTCTGCCTGCGCGCTTTCATTTTCAACATTTTATTCCTGTTCCTGCGGCCACAGTTCCCCCTCTGCATCGCAGACCTGTGCTTAGAGACGGAGTCCTCGAGTTCGTGGTGACCACGCAGCCGCGGTCCCCTTGCACAGGCATTGTGTCTCTACTGCAGACACCCAGTTTCCGCCTTTCTTACGGATCTGAGAACATAATTGATTTCTAGGACTATGAGTTGAGATGGATGAATATTTAGAACCACTTCATATGAACTAAGTCTTCACTCAAGAAATACCATTAACTTGAAAATTCATCCCAAAGATTATCAAGACCTTGCGAGCCTTGTATTTTAGTGTGTTTAATACACCAGAATGGAAGCTGTACAAACGCAATTCAGGCAGTTCTTGTGGAGGTGGTTTGGTAGTAGAATCGGATAGATGTGAGTATTTCCTTGTTTTTAAAGATACTGTCGCTTTAAAACATTGCATTTTGTTGCTTTCCAGATCCCTCCTGGTGGTCCATTTTTGGGCACCATGGGCTCCGCAGTGTGCTCAGATGAACGACGTGATGGCAGAGTTGGCCAAAGAGCACCTGCAAGTTTTGTTTGTGAAGGTATTGTATCTCCAGTGTCACATCTTCTGCGAGTTTAATTCTGATTTATGAGGCCGACTGCGTTTTATTAACATAAGGGAGGAGGGGTATGGAATTCCACATTTGTAATTGGGGTTAGCATTTGTTAGTTTTGCAGATTATTCTTAAAAGTCTTAAAATTGTTTTGCATTTCTCTAGTCCCGAATAGTGTGACAGTCACCAACCACACTTTCCCTGACACACGCTTGGTGCGAGGGCAGAATGGGTGGATCGCGGGGTGGGTGGCGGGGGTGTTTGTGAGCAGAAGCAGACTAGACCACCCCGTGTGGACCGTCGTGGTTTTAGTATTGCAAAGATGCTGACAGAGCTTGCTTCATGGAAGAGCAGGGTGTGCTTTGGAAGGTGACAGGAGAAAGGGCGGGTGGGTCCGTGGGGAGCTGGGGAACGGGAACAGGAGCAGGCTGCTGTCTGGGACCTGGGACCTGGGACCGGGTAAATGCAGACCGACAGAGAAGTGGAAAGCTTTTCCAGCCTGTCTAGGAAGCAGAGCAGGGAAGGAATCTAGTGTGCCCCCGGCTCTCCATGTTCTCACCCCAGGTTCGCGTGCTTTCGTTCCTAGTTTGTGTCCCGGGTGTGCACGTGCTGGGAAAGTACTAGTAGTTGAGGCTGTGTGGATTAGCCACTTGATTTAGCACGTTTCATGTTGTCACTCAGGACTTAGTACCGGGTGAAACGGCAAAGCCACAGTAGAGAAGCTGAGAATCTTAGACGTGAATTTCTGGGAAGGGAGACCCACCCTGGTTTCAGAAGCTTGGATCCTTAGGAATTAAAGAAACAAAAAAGACCCAGAGTTGTGAGTTCAGAGGACATATTTAGCAAATATACCCATATATGGGATTAAAAGTGACATCTTCTCTACCTTCCACTTTTTATGCAAACTGAAAACAGAACTCTGAAGGCTAATTCATCTGTGTAATAGGAGATTAAACTTTCAGGCAGTTTCTGTACAGATAAGTGTGCTCTGAATGGTCTTGCAGTTCGATGTCTCAGGATCAGAGCAGCATGAGAGGCGTACGGTGCGACTGCTCTCCTGCCCCTTCCCCCGCCTGCCCTGCGTCCTGCCCTATAAAGAAGGGGCTGCGTGGATTAATTTTGCATGAGTCCTTTCAGTGTTGTTTTTTTTTTATGAAGATAGAGCAAATATAGATGTAATAGCTAGCTTTTTAAAATTTAAGGACTTATTTAAAATTCCAATGAAATGTGTAATGTAACCTTAGAATGTAACCCTAAAATGTCCAGTATAAATAATAGAAGGAGACATTAAAACTGCATGTTTGGTCAGTGATAAAAGATAACGATTACAAGAGAAATGAATGATTAAACATTTCAATCATAAGATTAATCAAGATGATGGTAATTGTTGCAAGTCTGCTTTTATGTGTATAATGTTACAGGTTTAGGTAACACATTGTTCTGGGTTGCCATCGGAATGATTTATTTAAGGCGACTATAGAATTACTTCTCACGCTGGTACCACACTTGGCCGTGAGATTTTAAGTTGTTCGAGTGCTAAAGTGTCTCAGCGCGCCAGGGGGTGGAAGTCCTGGTCTGTGGCGATGCCCGAACCTGACTGTGCCTGCCCCTCAGGGGAGGGGCGGCGCGAGGGGGGCACTGCTCCCAGGAGTGATTCCTTTCTGAAAATTCACTCTGGAGGAGCTGGTCCCTGAACGGCAGGGAGAGCCCGCCTGTAAGGCAGCAGCCCATTTACATGGTGAGCAGATAAGAAGTGAAATGTTTGAGGGGCCTGTTGGCATTCCCCAGTAAGAGAGGGTGCAGTTCAGTTTGAAAGAGCTTTCTTTTGTCAGTGAGAGCTTTTTGAACAGTGTTGGGAAGGAAACTGATGTCCTGCTATCTGTGCCTTTTAATTTGATTTCTTAGTTTTTATTTTGATGGATTGCCAACAGCCTGGCATTTTTGACTTGTGAATTATAGAGGTCAGTCCATCCTATAACTTAGATTTACAAAATCATCATGTAGGTGATCTCAAACATAATGTTTTTAATACTTAAAAAAATTTTGTTTTTTTTTTACTGTTTATTTTGAGAGAGACACACAGTGGGGGAGGGGGCAAGGAGAGGGAGACACAGACTCTGAGGCAGGCTCCAGGCTCCACTGTCAGCACAGAACCTGATGCAGGGCTCGAACCCACGTTCTGTGAGACCATGACCCAAGCCAAAGTCAGATGCTTAGCCCGCTGAGCCGCCCAGGCGCCCCTTTAATATTGTGACCACCAGCAGTGTCTTATTTTGTAGACGATGGGAAAGTGTTAACCTGAGAAAAGTTGGCGCACATTTTGGTGCTCCCTGGAGCGGGTGCTGCGTGTGGATGAACACCCTCCTTTGCTGTCCTGAGGGGTAGGGACGAAGTGCCCGTGTGCTCCTGGCACCACGTCTGTGCCCGAGCCTTGAGGCCTGCCGCCGTCCCGCGTCAGCTGCCCCTCTAGCCTGAATCCCAGGCTCTGGGCCCCGCCGGAGGTTCGCACACCTCCAGGGGCTTCGAGAAGATACAGGAGTTTGATTGCCGGAAGTCTTCCTGGAAACTTAAGTTTGTCCAGAATAAAATCAGATGGCTAACATGCTACATGTCCTTGCTCTTCAAATTATGGGGAGTCAGTTTGTTGGCTCTTTGTCTTCAGAATGGAAATACACATTTATCGTTTAATCATTTGTTTGGTAGATAGAGTCTTTCAAGACCTAGTGTCCGGTGGCGGGGCAGGAAGGAGCAAGAGCAGCGTGGCTCCCTGTGACTGGGAAGTTGGGAGCCGCTACTTCCTTCCAGATTCGCCTTTTCATAGGAGTGGCTGTTCATTTTTTTTACTTTACGTTTGATTTTATTGATTTAAATTATTAATTGAAAATTTATTCAATTATTCAATTTATTTTATTTTTCTTCAAATGAAAACTATATATTTTTAAGGTGTGCAACATGATCATTCAAATCAAATCCAATTTTACATGAAGTCTCGTGTGTATACCCCCGTGGCTTTTTTTTTAATCTCCAAACTTAGCCTGTGCCTGTGGTTCAACTATTAGAGAATATCTTGTACTTTTGTCTGTTCTGTCATTTAATTCCTGTTTTAATTGGCTTCTTGACTAGACGGTGGGATATTTGAAGCAGAGACCTTTACCTTATCTTGTTTTCATCTTTTTATTGCTTTCCTTTGTGTAGTTGGCTTCTACCTCCCTGCCAGCCTCCCCCGCCTCTCTTCCAGCTGGTATTCTGATCCAGTTAGGCCGTGGTACCCATTTTACTGTATAAGGCACTTTGGTGCATAAAATCTCAAAGTCAAGCCTACTGGCCGCCTGGTTGGTGAGGTTTTGTACTATATTTCATTTAGTAGTAATCTGATTTGTATAGTTCCCTTCCGAACTTGCATTTTACATCCATTGTAACTTCAGATATGAAGGAAAAGGCATAGGAATTATATACTTAAATTTGTGTTTTTTGATTCTTAAAAAATAAGAATTGTTGTAATTTGATTCTTGAACGTGCAAGCATCTTAAAATACAGCTCACAGTTCTGTTGCTCTAAAATCAGTATAGATAATTTCTGTATGGTTCTAGAAATGTTTAACTCTAAATATTCAGTTAGTATTTTAAACAGGCAGTGTAGGGTAATCTCCAGAAGGGTATCGGCCAGCTGTATAACTAGTTACCAGTTAGTTGAATTCCTATTTTTCAGTGTCAGAGAATACCGACCAGTGTATTTGGCATTTTAGCATACGTAGGATTCTGTTTTTGGAGAACTCTAAAAACGCCTCTCAGATAATTCAAGCAGACTTGCTAAATCTTAAAAACAGCCTAGTTTTTATTTATGCTGTTTTGCTAATTAAAAAAAATAGTAACAATTAACAGTTCATTAGCCATTTCTGGGCTGAGTTTGGTAAAGTTCTTTTAAAAAGCTATCAAAAGCATTAAAGATCTATTTGAACAAGGAATTTTATTTTGAAAAATTTTCCTTTTATATCACAAGCCACAGAGTTAGAAGCCTCTCTTTGAAGTTTAATGAAAAAATCCTGAATATCAAGTTTAATGGTTCTCACCTCAGCCTTGGGGATCAGCGCCACACTGGCCGGTCGTCACTCCCTCCCATCGGTGTATTCAGTATTGTGTCAAGTTTATTTACCCAATCCAACACTTACGTGCCACTACTTTGCTAGCCACTGGGGGTACCGAGCAATAGGGTAATCAGGTAACAGTTTGAAGGTAATTTCAGAGACTGGATGTGGAAGAGGAGAATCTGGGCAGTGGGTGCCTTATTCGGGTCTGGCTGGAGAGGTGCATCCATGAAGTGAGCTGGAGAATGGAAAGGAGCCTTGGGAGCGCCAGGACAAACTTTGAGGCCTTGGATTAGCAAGTGAACGCTGCTGGAGGGCCTGGCTGGCATCCTCTGGCTACGCACAGGTGGGGCCAGAGAAGGAGGAGAGGGTACGGCTGTGGGGGGAGGCAACAGCCAGATGACCCATGGGCCCTGGGGGGGTTTGGGTTTTATATTGAGTGCTGTGGAAGTGACACACCGGATTCTGTTTTTAAGTCGATTCCTCTGGCTGTCCTGTGGGGAGTGGTTTGGAGTGGGGGAGGGATGCAGACTGGAAGCAAGTACACACATTAGGAGGGTATTTCCCAGGCCAGGTAAGAGATGCCTTGGACACTGGTGGCAAGGGAGCATCGAAATGATGTTATTGTCCAGTTTGGCTTGTATTTTGGAGGGGGAACCCTGGAGACCTGTTAATGGATTGGATGTCAGGTGAGGGAAATGGAGTAATCAAAGTTGTCTCCTTTTTGATTGGATCATCTGGATGGATGAAACAAGATAGAAATGCCCTGGGGAGGAACAGCTTAGTGGGACAGACCTGGTAGAGATCCACATGCAGATGTCAAGTGTGTAGCTTGGAGGTGGGAGGGTGGCTGGCCTGGATACAGCGTGGGCATTATCGCCATATGGTGTTACTTAGACTAGACCGCTCAGGGAGAATGTGCGTAAATAAGAGACGTGCACTCAGCCAAGTCCTGGGAAGTGCCAGCTGTGTAGAGGTGGCCGGATGTGAAGGAAGAGGCCACAGAGACCAAGTCTTAAGGGTTACAGAAAAAGAAAACATGGAAAGCCAAGTGAACGGTATCTTGAGAAGGTAGGTGAGGTCATATTCATGATACTGAAAGGTCAGTAAAATGAGGAAACAAGAGTAACCATTGAATTTGGTGAAATGGTAGCTTGGAGGGTTGGAGAGGAGCTTGGCTCTGGGGCCGCTCTGCCCTCCTCCACTGCTCACCATCGCTGGCATCTTGGCTGAGTTACCTGACCTCGTTAAATTCTAGTTTCTTCTGTAAGTTAGGTGTAATGACAGCATCTATTATCGTGGAGATTAAATGACCTGGTACACAAAGTACACTTAGGATGGTGTCTGGCCTAGAGGAATCGCAGCTGTTAGCCAGTGTCATAGTGGACTCCGGTGACCCCGCAGAGAGGGAATCCCTGCCGCCGCAGGTACCTCGCTGTGGTCAGGGCTCCCCGCCCCTCCCTGCGCCTGGGAAGGGTCTGAGTTTGAGTCACTGTGCAGCAAGTGGGTGGTTCCCAGTGAGGGCATTCTGTCTGGGATTCCGTTCTGGAAATGTTCACATTTGGTGGTGCTGAAGTCAAGTATAAGTCCTATCCTTGAAATTTAATCTTTCTTTTTGATTGCTAGAGTAGACAAAATTTACTGAAGTATAGGGGAGAAAAGCATAGGTTTTGTAGTCAGTCTTGAGTTTATTTCTTAGCTCTCCTACTTAGTTACTATGTGTCTTTGGAGAGTGTAGATCTTTCGTAGATGTTTCCTAGCCTCCGGTTAAGGTTGAGATGATAATGTACCATGTACATACTTTCCCAGGTTTTCAGTTGTTGAGGCAGTTGTATGCAAAGAGCCTGTCTTGGTTTACAGCACACAGTAGGTTTATTTTCTGTTTTCATTGATAGAACTGTCATGTTGCTTTGCATCCAGTGAAAATGTTTCCAAAGAATTTTACTGCTGCAAAGGTTTTAGGACCTCAGATAACCCTTGATGTTCTGGGGAATGGCTGTCTGTGCCTTTTGTGGCCCTCCTGGCCCCTGCTCTGGGAGGATTTGTCACCTCTGCCTTTGTCTTACTAAGATCTCATCTGGCTGGGAGCTGTTTTGAGGAGCGGTGCTGTGGTGACCCTCCTGGCTTTAGGAATTTCAAGAGGATTATTTGCTTCCTAGAAGAGTGGTCACTAAGGCAGACCATTGGAAACCAGCAGGAATATGAGAAGAGGTCAGCTTACAGCAGCGCAGAGGATTGTGTATTTACGATTCCCTGTGTTGCCTGTTTTGGTTTGGTTTAAGACCGTATTATCTTGTTTTTGTTTAGTATTGCTCCCCCCCTTTTTTTATTAAAAAATTCTTTTTAAACGTATGTTTATTTTTGAGAGAAAGACAGAACACGAGCTGGGGAGGGACAAAGAGAGGGAGACACAGAATCCGAAGCAGACTCCAGACTCGGAGCTCTCAGGAAGAGCCCAGTGCGGGGCTCGAACTCACAGACTGTGAGATCATGACCTGAGCTGAAGTCGAATGTTCAACCTACTGAGCCACCTAGGCGCCCTTAGTAATTGACCTTTTTTAAAATTTGTGTTACTTTGCTGTTAGAATCCAGTTGTACCAAAGATAGGGATCGTAACTGAGCCTCACCCAGGGAGTGCCAGTGTGTGGTGGGCACTCAAAAGGTGTTATTACCAAGAGAAAATCATGAACGGCCCTAATCATTGCCTTTTCTGTTCTTCTTTGGTTTGAGTACGTAGTTCTATGAAAGAAAACAGCACGGAAGTTTTCAAAACTTTCAGAAAGCGTGTTCTTTTTTTTTTTTTATTTAAAAAAATGTTTTAAGTGTTTTATTTATTTTTGAGAGAGAGAGCCTGAGTAGGGGAGGGTCAGAGAGTGTGGAGACACAGAATCTGAAGACAGGCTCCAGGCTCTGAGCTGTCAACACAGAGCCCGATGTGGGGCTTGAACCCACGAACCGTGAGATCATGACCTGAGCCGTAGTCGGACGCTTAACTGACTGAGCCACCCAGGTGCCCCTAGAAAGTGTGTTCTAAGTGGTGGTCTCCAAATGCTTTGTCTTTGTTCATTATTTTTAGTTTGTTGGACAGTTGATGTTGACTTAAAAATGTATATAATTTTCACATTAGTACATTTTGAGAAATGAAAATTATTAAAAATATTGTTTCAAAAGGGTGTTTTAAAGAAACAAAAATAAAGTGGAAAAAGCACCCAGGAATGTATGAGATGGAAGATAGAAACCAAAGACAAATGACTGTGCCTCCCACTTACTGTCAAGGTCCGTTGGGACAGCTGGACGCTGGGCTGGGGAAGGCTCTAGATAAGAGCAGTGTGTCAAGCCCAGTGGAGATCTTCCATCCTGGAAAAACACAGGGTATATGTTTTTAACTCTTTTAACAATACAATTTATCAATAAATTTTAATTCTTACAGGTGTAATGTGAATACAGATTTTTATTGGTTTTAAGAAGTTTATATTAAATTGACAGTCCTGTGAGGGAAGGATATAATATTATGTCTTGGTTTTTTCTCAGAGTGTATGGTTTACAAAATCCTACACGTAAATAGCTTACAGGAACTGTGTTCTAATTATTTAGAAATTGAGTTACTAAATATGTTGAAAATTCATGTGTCAGATAGCTGATCGTGTCTTGTTGAGGGGCCTCAAGGAAATCATGAAGCAGAACGCAGTCATCTTATTTAAATTGCAATTAAATGTATGAATAGACCCAGAAGTAAAGCCTAGCACAATCTCTGCCTAGTGTCCGGCAGCCTTGCAGGAGTTAAAAGTAAAATTTATCAGACATCAATAGTTTATTGAAGAAATACTCCTTTTTGCTTCATAATTTGCAGAAGGCTGCAACTGTCAGTCATGATGTACTGCCTCTTGAAATTAGTCAATAGAGCAAACAGCAAGAATTGCTGTGGGCAGAAAATAAGCACTGTAATCATGACATAACTGGGGTCAGTGATTTATGGATTTCAATATAGTAGTAGCTGCATATGATTGAAAATTTACTAGGTCACTAGTGCACCAAAAATTTTATTCACAGCCTCCAGGCATCTTTTGAAATGTGCAACAAAATAAAAACCTCTGAACCTGTTTTGACACCGCAGACTCAGTGGTGACACGCCAGCCCAGTGAGTCTCATTTAAATGTAAATGTGTCATAAACTTTTGTACCAGACTCTTTAAAAACAGCACCTACTTGAAGGGATGCTGCCTGTGAATCTGATAGACATATTGAAGTCGTAAAAAAGGACCTTTTCATAATCAAGCTTTATATTCTTTGTTTTTAAAGTTGGAAGCGGAAGCCGTTCCTGAAGTATCTGAAAAATATGAAATTAGTTCTGTTCCCACCTTTCTGTTTTTCAAGGTAAGGGTGAGGATGGCACCAGAGACCCTGCATGTGTGGTGGGCCGGGGGCTCCGGCTCGGCTCCTTCACCCCTTTCCCCGATCCCTGGACGTTAGGCACTTGGTTGTTCCTGGCTTGGCCCTGTCTTCTTGTAGTCTCCTTGTTTGCTGATGCTGAGGCGTGGCCTGGGGCATCCTGCAGAAGTGACATGGGCCATATAGAGGTCCAGCAGCCAGAGTCGGAGCTTCTGAGAACAGTCCAGATACTTGGCTGTAGACCCACCATGTTCCTGCGTTGGGTAGAGTTGGTTGCTTAGGGCCTGTGCTGGGACATAATGGAGCATCTGGCTCGTCCTGGTTTGATTAATGACTCTCTTAGGAAGCAGGTGCAAATCTGTGCTCCAGGGCACCCCTGAGTGTTCCCACAGTGTCCCCAAATACTGCGTTTGTGCTTTGCAATAGATTAATCCCCATGAGGGTGGAGGAATCTTTTCTCTGTTAGGTTAGACTCTGATCTGGTTTGAGTTTGAGGTGTAGCGATGTTTTCCTACTCTGTTCCCAAAAAGGGGAAAAAAGGAAACGATTACATATTTCTAAAATGGAGACGCATTCTGCCAGTTGGTAATCAGAGTTTTAAAACCTCATCTGATAGTAAGTGGTGTTGGCCTCTTTAAAAATCGGCTAGAGCTATGGATTCGTGCTTGTTCTAATTTTGGAGCTTAACAGAGATGATGAAAGAATGCCTCACATATTTGAAATGCCTTTTTTACTTCAGAATTCTCAGAAAATTGACCGATTAGATGGTGCACATGCCCCAGAGTTGACCAAAAAAGTTCAGCGACACGCATCTAGCGGCTCCTTCCCACCCAGTGGTAGTGAGCACCCGAAAGAAGACCTCAACCTGCGCCTGAAGAAGTTAATTCATGCCGCCCCGTGCATGCTGTTTATGAAAGGGACCCCTCAGGAGCCCCGCTGCGGTAAGAGGCTGCTTTCACGGGGACGCACGCAAAGTGGGCTCCCCTGGCATGGGGTGCGGCTGGGAGGGTGCGCTCTGGTCCTGACGCACCGTCCCTCCTATGCCTGTGTGGGAATAGCTTCCGAGAATCAGGAAGGTTCTAATTCCTGCTGACATTCTATATCAGTGTGATGAGAATCCATTTGCATCACAGACACACACAGAATTTTGGAACCCAGAGGATTCTTAGAAATCTCCTCTCTCGTTGAAGATTTTTGTTGATGTAAGCACCCAGGGACTGGAAGGCCGCTCATCGGGCCGCCTGGGGGCTGGTCAGGCCACCGCACTGCTGCTGTGGACGGGCTCTTGTCTGTTCAGGTCATTGTGCCACTAACGGTTTCCTGTCCTTCTTGGGAGTCTCTGTTTATTCACCTGGCCCAGATTCAGCGGTTTAAAAGTTTACAGAACTTTGGGGGTGGTCCTGTGTCTCCCCCTGTACTTCCCTGTGGCCCCACCTCGAACTATGCCGCGGTGGTGCTCACCTCTTGTGTCATTTCCAGGTTACAGGTGCTCTTACTCTCTGTGCATATCTGTACATATCGCTGGTAGTTTTGTCCTTAAGTAAGTTTTAGAGTTTATTTGACTCCTCTGGTACTGGGTTTATGTCGTTTTCTTTTTAGTATGCCTAGTACAACATTATTATGCTTCATAATTGAGCATTTAATGCCTTCTGATGGTGCTGCTGAGAATCAGAGGTGGTTTCCACTATACAGGGGGGAGTTTTTTTCAGATAGGTGGTAGTAAAATTGAATGTGCTATTGATAAAATTACTGCATGTCCAGTGTGACTTTATAAAAATAACCTAGCTTCCAACGTAGATTTAATTGTAAATGCTTCCCTATCTGGTTAGCAAATTACATATTAGATTATGAAAAAGTCTAGTTTTAAAGATAAAGTTTCAAGTTGAGTCCTATCTTAAAAGGATAAAGAATGGCTCCTTTCTCTCTCAGTTCTACTTGAAAAGTTTCCTTGCTGGTGTTCACGTGTCAGAGGATGCGTGCTGTTGATGTGTTGAAAAGCGCACCCCGCCTCCGCTAGAGACGGCTCCCAGGTAGCAAGAGTCGGTCTCTGTTGCGGCGGTTTACACTTTCCCCCGTCAGGCGGGAGAGTCCTTTCGGGTACTCACAGCACGAGGCACTGAAACGTGACCCGCGTGGGGCTGGCTGCCACGTGGACGCGCCTGTGGGGCAGCTGACACGTAGGAGGCCTGCCGCAGAGCCGACACAGCGCTCTCTTCGGGATCGAACGGGACCCTTCTCTCTCCCTTCGCTGAGTGGCAGCCTCGCAGGGTTGGCGGGTGGTGACACTGCAGCTGGGGCGGCAGAGGGGGAGCGCAGCGGCCAGGTGTCACAGCAGGTGACACCCTGGTGACGGAGCTGCAGGCCAGTGACCCTTGGTGTGCCTTCGGTCCTTCCTTTGGTGGCCTTGGAGTTGGAGCCAGTCTTGGGGATCCTTTTCAAATCCGATGTTGTTTGATTATTCAAATAAATTAGAATTACATTTAGAAATACTCATTTTTCTGCTTACCTTTTACTATATTCGACTTAACTGGTAATGCACGTCTAGTCATTTCATGTTAACTAGCATTGAGGAGAGTGTACAGATATATAGCAAGGTGGAGCAGAAAAGCAGCTTTAACACATTTTGGAAGAGTCTGAAAATCTCCATTATAGACACTTAGATAATAAAAGACCCAGTTGGGTAATTCAAATAAGATTTTTAGATACATGTAAGTTAACAGGTACAGTTTCATTCCAAACAAGTACTTGCTTTATTCTTTATACAACAGTGTTTTTAACAAGTTTTCTGTTTTTTAAGGTCTTGAGTTATGTAACAACGTCTTTCTATCAAATATAGTCAATACTTGACATAGAGGAAATAGATCATTTTAGAAATGTTGGTATTCTTTTTTATTTTGGTTTTTTTTTATGTTTTATTTATTATTGAGAGAGAGAGAGAAACAGAGCATGAGTAGGGGAGGGGCAGAGAGAGAGGGAGACACAGAATCTGAAGGAGGCTTCAGGCTCTGAGCTCTCAGCACAGAGCCCAACGCGGGGCTTGAACCCACGAACCATGAGATCATGACCAGAGCCGAAGCCTGACGCTTACCTGACTGAGCCCCCCAGGCGCCCCAGAATGTTGGTATTTTTGAATAAAATATCTACTCAAGGATCAGTTAGAAGGTACTTTTACTGTGCCTGTGCCCTGCCACTTCTTTCATCGATGCTCCTCTGGCTCTGTGTCCCCCTTTCTGTGCTCCTCCACACGGACTGTTCATCTTGAAACTGCTCTCTTCAGGAAGGTACTCGACTTTGACCCTCTCCTTTCCGACCCCACTCAGTGGACAGTAGGCTTTGCTCTTGTGTCTGTACCTCCGAGATGCGGTACAGGCAAGGCCTCCTCTGTGGAAACAGTGACCGTCCGTGCGCTTGAACGCCACCGGCTGGCATTTCTGTATCTGGACGGAGTCCCCGCAGAAGGCCCCGCTGTCAGCGGCGCCCGCTCCTCCCCTCGGGCCCCTCTCTGGAGCAGAGCTGCGGGGATTTCCGATCACCACCCCCGCCTTGCTTTCGGGTCATCAAATAACATGAATAAGTAACATTTACATTTTCTGTCAGGGAAACCTGAAAGCCGGTTCAGGGTCTGCCCTGGAGCCCCACTTGGTCTCAGTCCGACCTCTCACACTTTACATCGTGTCTTGGTAGCTTCAGCTTTGGCTTCTCCCGGCAGAACTGTGCGGTGTAGGAGCCGGACGTGGTGATAGGGTGTCAGTCGTCAAGGAGCTAGAGTGTTCTTGTTCTGTGCTCCTCAGGAGGACAGGAAAGAGCGGGTCTCGTGTTGTAGGCAGAGTTTCAAAGATGTACTGAGATGTACGTCTTTTTAAACAGGATGTTAAATCCTTGACCATGTAGGTTAATTAAGTTATTTGGGAATTCTTGTATCCGTTTCCGTTAACAAAGCTTTTAGCAAAGCAAAGGGTATTTGAACCACGGGACAGACATTTCTTCTGCAGAGTCATCTAACGGGGTTTTCTTTTTAAATCCGACACAGACATTGTAGGTTGAGAAGTGGGCTTCAGGGTTTTATTGTTATTAGACAGTGACGGGATGTGCCGGCTAGCTCATTATTCATCCCTTCGGTCATGAGTGGAAATGGCTGCAGACAGAAATGGGGGCTCTGTGACAGCTCGGTGTGGGTTTTCTACTTTTAAATATTTGTATCGCTTGCATGCATTTTTCTTAAAAAAAAATGTGTAAATATTTTGTTATTGGAGTGAAGCCTTCTCACTGTTCTATCCTTAAGCATAACATTTCCAATCTGCTACTTTAACCCTTAAAAACAAAACATTACCCATCAATCTTTCTAGTCTGCATGTAATTGCCTAAAGCTAAAAGAAAGCTTTTCCTCAGCCGGTTACAGTAGAAATGAGTTAATATATTGGCAGCAGAATAACCATCAGCAATCAGCCGTTAGCTGTTTACTAATGAACTCCCAGATGAATGAAAAAAATTTCAGAATCAGTGTTTTACTTCAGGCTGTACATGAACTTAACACTTCAGTTGTAGGAAAAGCAACTTATATGCTGTACAAATAAATACCCGTGCTTCATCTCAGTAAACTGTAGCCTGCACACTGTTTGGAGCTCAATAATCCATCCCTGTTTTAATAGTAAATGTGCTTTTGCAGGACATCAGGTGAAGCCTGTTCTTGCAATTAATCTTACACTGAATTTTATGATTTGATTTTATTTAAAAATACTTGCTGATGCTGTGAAATCCTATAGGAATTTTGCACCTGAAGAATAGGTCATTTTCCAGTGAATTATGACTGTTTGAACAGAAGGATGGAGCGTGAAAGAGTAGAGTGGTACAAAGTATTGAAAAACAATTGGGAAAAATTAGCTTATGGAAAGAAAAATATTCTCTTTTCCGACAAGACTGATAGATTTATATAAGACTGATATCCACACTCTTATTCTTCAGTACTAATGTCATAATAAGAAAATGATGTCAAAGAAGGACAGGACAAAAATGTGTCACAAAAGTATAATAAAATCATGGAACATAAGATTGTCACTATAGCGCAGTAAAAAAAAAATCACATTACATGCTTTGGGGAATGTAAATAGTTTTACAAAGGAGACCGTCAGGTTCCGCCGCCAGGATGAGAAAGAACACCGTTAGCCCATTGACAGGTCCTGTCTGGCAACACCGAAGGCAGCTTTGAAATTCATTGTACTCAGTTTCGACTAACAGAAGATTTTCTCCTTGACTTAGTTAATTTATTCTCTTAAAGATGGTATGGGCTGAGAGCTTGTGAACTGGACGCTCAGGAAGTACTGCCAGGGCGGCAGAAACCAAACGATTGGGATTCCGGCTCGCTCACGGAACGGTTTAAAATGACTGTTGTGATTTTTCCCCCCATCCAGTGTTGATTCTCATGGATTCACAGACAGCAGGGCTGGGAGGGACCGTGGGGGCATCCAGGTCCGACCCCTGATGGATGGGGTTGTGCGGGAAGGTGGGGTGACCGTCCAGGGCTCAACTGTTCGTCTCCCCGGTGGGTGGGCAGATGCTGGGGCTTTCTGGCCAGCATTGCTTCTCCTACAACAAAATCAGGCCTAATATTGAAGAGGAACATTGAGACATACAGACTTCAAAAAATTTCACAAATGTGTTAAATCACACGTGCTAAGCCACACGTGAACACGTGGTTTTACTTCCAGGTCAGATAAGGGGTTGTTGGAATTTGTTTTTTCTTTACATGCCATCTCGCCGTGCTAATGAAATCACGGGCAGGATTGAGGCAGACATCTTCGTTCAGTAGCTAATGTGGGCTGTGAATTAATTTGAAATCATGGGGAAGAGAGAAGCTAAGTTCTTTATTTTCTTTTATGCAGGTTTCAGCAAGCAGATGGTGGAAATCCTTAACAAACATAATATTCAGTTTAGCAGTTTTGACATCTTCTCAGATGAAGAAGTCCGTCAAGGCCTCAAAACCTATTCCAACTGGCCCACCTATCCCCAGCTCTACGTGTCTGGGGAGCTCATAGGAGGACTGGATATAATTAAGGTTAGAACGGAGAAGTCTGTGCCTTGTAAAGAATTTTCATTTAAAGCGCACTTTTAGAAGAGCTATAATAAATGTAAAGTATAAATTTCTTAAGAATCTCTACATTCACAAGTACGAATCTGGAATGCATGTGAAGTGCTTCGGACGAGATGGCGGGTCACACTCTGTGATCCTCGCTGCGCGGTAGTGCTGTTTTCTTAAGCTCTCACGTGTCTATTTCAGGAGCTGGAAGCCTCTGACGAACTAGGGACGATCTGCCCCAAAGCTCCCAACTTAGAAGAAAGGTAAGTGTTTAAGAGTGTCAGATAGTCTACCATGTATTACTTCAAAAACATTTCTTAATTTTTGGTTTTTCATTGCTCTTCCCATATAGAAATCAGGGATTTGTTTTCGTGTGTCGAAGTCATTGGGGTTGTTTGCAGTCAGACCAGTCACTGAACTTGGGAAAGTCTCATTTGCACTGGAGAAATTTTTGCGCCCATTGAATGATCACATGGAGGATGCTCTTTGTTTTTATAGAAAGAAATGCCGTGGTCTCCGCGGACTACGTTTTACTTAGTTCTCTGCCTTTCGGAAGCAGGCTCCCGCGGCCCCGGGGTCCGGCGTTCAGTCCCAGCCCCCCCCCAGAGCACCGCCCGAACACGACTGGAAGAGGCCTCGTGTGCGGAGCGGAGGCTGCACGGCGGTGCCTGAGTACACACCTCGGGGACCTCACACTGTCTTTTAACCACGATCACTCAGAATTCAAGGAGATTTGGAGCAGTAAAATTGGGCTTTGTTTTATGAAGGATCTCAAGCAGCTTTTAAAGATTTTATCTTATGGAAATTTTGGACTTTGGCCTGTAGGGAGACTTACAGGGATTTTTATTGTAATAAATTTGAATTAATGTAGAGGTTTAAAGAAGAATTTATTTTGAAATACATCCGTGTATCAGCCGTTCATAGTTGGGGCTTGACTCTGGGAGGTGAAACCTCCTTTTGGAGTTTTCTTGCCATTCAGCATCTTGAGGTAACAGTGTTTAATAGGAAGGACCTCATTTATCCGTCCTTGATTAATAAATAGTGTCCTGTGTATGTCAGATTGACCTGTAGGTGCCACACGTTCTCAGATGATTTATACCCTTTCCTGCCTTTCTGGTCGGACAGGTGGCTCGTGGAGGCAGCGGGGCCTCGGACGCCTTCTGCGCTGTGCGCTGGCGTCTGCCTTCCGCCTGTCTTGCTGCCGTTTCTGTCCCTGACTTCATCAGACCGTCTGTCTCTTTTCCTAAGGTGCTGTGTCTGTATTTCCTTTGGCTTCAGCCACAGGGACTCTGTAGACCCACACAGTCGTCGTATCTTGAGTCATCACGTGAAGCAAGCATAGGGCCAGAGCCTGAGCTCCTGCGTCTGTGACGTCATTGGAAGCTGGGTGGAAGGACTCGCTTTGGTTTCCTGGGCCGGATAGTTGGGGTGCTGCAGGTGACTGATGGCGATCAGTACTGCAGTCTTCATTTCTGAGTTTTTCTGAGAATCAGCCCATCGTACTTTACCGGAAGTGTACGTGACAGCGCTCTGGGCGTGACTGGTGTGTTTCACTCGTGATCACTTTGTTCTCTGAGGAGGGGTTGAGCTGTGAGTGACCCAGAGCACCAGTAGGAGGAGGATCTGGTGACGTGACCACCACAGGTTGTCCTGACGCTGACTGTCCTGGGATTTGTGATGGAACCTTGAGGTCGCTGCTCCTGACAGCAAGTCAGGGACAGCCTTTGAAAGATGGTACAAAGTGTGAAACACAGAGTTAAGACGGGGGCGTTTGGTGTGAGCAGGTGGTGTTCCAGCACTTAGCACCTCCAGCTCCCGCCGTGACCTCGTGAACATGGGGAGCGCTGGGCTGTGTGCCGCCTCGTGGTGGAGAGGGCCCACCGGATGTGGTTCTGGAATTGTGGGTGGGCGCAGCACACAGCCCCTCCCGAACGACCCCTTACTGAATTGGCTATTATTATTTTTTTAGTGCTCTGAGTTGATGGGCTTGAATTGCAACTCGAAGGAACATTCGTTGCCTTAAAAGCCATATTGTGTTTTATGGTGGCTCAGGGAGAGAGTGAAATAAAGGAAAATGTCAATGCATTTGCTTGTTTAATACCACTCAGAGCTGTGAACTATCATCCTGCTATCCCTCAAATATGCATGTTACTCCTGAAGCGGAGCAAAAGTGGTGTTTAATAATTGAGCTGAGCCATTTTATATCAATTTTCTCTCTTTAGGCTCAAACTACTGACAAATAAAGCTTCTGTGATGCTCTTTATGAAAGGAAACAAACAGGTAAAGAACTCAAAAATGGTTTTATTTGTAATTTCTTTTGATGTTAACATCTGCAACAAGGGGGCACTTAAATCCTTTTTCCGACCGCGGCTGATGAAGCTGGAGTGGCATCGGGAAGTTATCCAGGCCTTAATTGGTACTTATGGAGATCAAACAAAGTAATCTGCATCTTGCCTGACTTTATCATCAACATCTCAGCGGGGTGCATTTCTCTTTGCTGCCAAACTTGGTCAACACTGTCCACCCTCTTCCTGGTCCTGTTAGTTGCCGTCCGTCACCAGTCGAGGCCCTGGACTCAGGGAGTGAGCAGTCTGGCCCGCACACTTACGGGCACAGGGAGCCTGGTCCTGGGGGAGCGCAGCCCTGGGGCGTGCTTTAAGACGTCCGGGGCGGAGAAGTCCGCCCTGTGTGTTCCCCGCCAGTCTGACGAACGCCTGAGACAGTTGGGCAGTGGTTATCTGTGCCGGGGCGGCCCCGGGGGCTTTTCTGATGAAGGGGCCTCCTGGCCATGCCTCACTTTGAGGACCGGGTTGGGGGGGCGCACTCCCACCGACAGCTGGAGTCAGCCGGTTGTCCTTCGTGTCTGGACTGGAAGGGCTGTCCCCAGAACCAGGCCCTGTTCCCTCCCTTTATTCTCAGCCAGTGACCGAGGCAGGCTGGCGGGTGGAGAGACGGGGCCCATCTGCCTGTCGTCGTGGGCCGCTCCCTCCACCTCCCAGGGCGCCGCTGCCCCTGGTGTGAGTGTCGAGTCACCTCGCAGGGAACGAGGTGTGGTGGCGAGTGTGGGAGGTGACGTGACGAACACGGCGAGACCAGCTGGTCAGCGTAACTGCTGCAGTGAAAGCAGTAACGGGGGACACAGGGACACGGCTCTCGGGGGACTGCAATCACGGAGTGGCACCTAGATTCTTTGGCTCCCTGATGGTATTAAAACAAGACCAAGGAAGTTAATCGTCCCCTGGAGTGATCAAGTCATCTTTTTATGTCTTATTGGTGATTATCTGAAGCAGATGTTTATTCTCAGAAAAGTTTTTTTCTGGAAGCTAGCAAGTAGTCCTACATCTTGGGAGCAGAGCTACTTGGGCGGTTAAGAAACACACGTGGTGCCGAGTCTCCCTCCAGGGTTGCCGGGATTGGAGGCCTGGCGGCTGCAGAGCCCTGGAGCGCTTCCGTAACCTCAGAGGAGGGGGCGCGCTGTGGCTCCGCAACGTACAGCCACAAAACTCGGGAGTAAAAGTCCAGTTGGGAGCAGGAAGACGCTGATCCTGCTCAGGGCAGAGAGATGAAGTGAGGGGAGGTCATCTGTGGGGGGGCGAGGGGAGCGCAGGGCTCCCCCCGGAGGACTGTCGGATCCCAGGCCAGTGTCGTCCCCGGTGGGTAGAGCCTGGAGGAAGTCTGGGGCTGAGTGTCCGGACGGCTCAGTACTTGAAGCGGCGGGGGTGGGAATTGGTGGCCTCCTGAAATCTCAGCTGACCCCCTGCTCTGTGAGGCCCGAGGCCCCAGGAGGCTTGTCACTGGAGTGTGGTGTGCCCTCGCTGTCCCGGTGCCAGTGTTTATAGGACCCTGCCACCAGGCATGGGCTGAGTAGGAAATGTAATACATCTTTACACGTTTGTTTTTTTTCCTTCTAAATTTAGGAAGCAAAATGTGGATTCAGCAAACAAATTCTGGAAATACTAAATAGTACTGGGTATGTAAATCTTGTTTTCAAATAGTGTGTTTAAGAAATTCCAATTTTTTAGTACTGTCTGTTCCCTTTCAGTTGTTATGACTGTATCTGTATATTTTTATCTACTTATTTTTGCAGTAGTGCTTTGTGAATGCTTTAACGTAGACCACAGTCAGATTTTCTGGCCAGTATCAACCGACTGGGAATGTAAAGGAGCTGCTTGGGCAGTCATTGAAGTAACTGTCTGCTTGCCCAGAGAAAAGTTAATAACTGAGTTCTTTAACGTGCATAAAGATATTTTAGGGAAAATGTATCAGAGGGTTTTAACTTCCTTAAAAGATATCCTAGTTTTCCACAACGTATCAAATGCGCAGGGCCCATGTGAAGGTCGCCCTGTGTTTTAGAAGCAGGTCACGTAAGTCGCTGTGTCTGTGCTCTTGCTTTGCTCAGTGGTGATGCCATGTAAGAAAATTGTGGTTGATTTTTCTGATTAAAAATAAAACCACTTGTTTGAAGATACTTCGCCCACGTTCCATAGAGTTTACCAAATGTTTTTGCTTATTATCATTATTTTACTTATTTCACAGTAGCTTCTTTCTAATATTCTTAGTATTCTCGCCATAGTTTTACAGAGATTAACCACTTCTTTGAAGTCACGGGGCAGGGAGTTTGAAATGTTTAGACGTTTGTGGGCCAGGTTGAGAGTAGTCCGTTGAGTAGCACAGGTTAAGTGAGCTGTAGGGACAGAAAAAGAAAGATGATGGATTTCTTCAGGCAATGGTGACATTTTACCGAGGAGAGTCTGGGGAGTCTTCTGTCGTATGGTCTCTAGCCAGACCTTCCCCGCGCCGCCCGAGGACAGAGTAGAGGCTGGCTGGGTTTTGGTCATCAGTTTTTACGGCCCCCTTTCTCTGTCTTCCTTCTGTCGGAGCTCCCCGGTGTGACACGCACAGTCTGCCTATCCCTAGCGACAGTGTGTCCCCTCAGGGTTTACCGTCACAAGGCCATGAGGCCGGAGTACCGGAGCTCCGGCCCGTCTCGGCTCGTATGTTCGGTGGACAGTTGCCCGGTACCTGTCTAATCCTGATTGGATTTGCAAGTACCAGCTCCCCGGAGCGGAGGGGCTTCTGCGGGGATAACGGCCCCCAGCCTAAGACTCGCTGACGGAGCGCTGGGTGCGCGGGGCCCGCTGCTGTCCTCTCCTCGGACAGACTGTCACCTCGCCGAGAGCCGTCAGGACGGGGAGAGAGCTCTGGCTTTTTATTCCTTCCCCTCCATTCTTTCCCCCCTCATTTCCTTCTGTGCCCTGCAGGGCCGTGTGCCGAGTGTGCACCGAGGCATGGAGGTGCCGTGCGCACAGAACTTGCAGGAGATGCCCGTGCCGTCGTGACTGCACGCGCGTGGGCCCCGGCCCTCTCAGCCCCCTCGTAGATCCACGGCTCGTTGTGTTTCTCGTGCCGTTCGGACCCGGAGATCTGCCTCCTTTAGTTCAGCCGGGAGGGAGACTCACGCTGGGTCTTATTTTCTGAATCTTCTCTTGCTTTCAGATGGTCCTGTTTTTGGTACTTGGTGCTGATTTATCCTGTCACCTTATTGTTTTGACGTTTTCTGCACCATGAGCAGTTTCCTTGGGAGCTTGCTTATTACGGAGTGAGATTTCCCTGGGAAGGTGGTTGGTTTTGGTTTTATCTTTTCTGTGTGGCATTTCCTTTGGCCAGTCTTTGGGACCGCGCGTAACCCCCCGGTCCCCCGCAGGAGTTCAGTCCTCCCTTCACACCGACCCTTCACCCCTAGACAGAGAGGCCTCCGGCTAGAAGCGCCTGGGTTTCCACGCAGGGATTCCCCGTTCATTCTTACAAGTTCATCGTGCAGCACGAAGCCACCCCACTGTCACGGGTTATGCATATTGAAAACAGCATGTGTGTTCTGACATAAGTTCATGCGCGTGTGGAAATGCACACCTCCATAAGGTGGCGTCTGTCGGTGTAGTTGTCCTGGGTAGTGAGCCTGCGGCCCAGCCCGGGTGTCCGTGAGCCGTGGTGGATGTCAGAGCGGCCCCCCCTGCTCCCTGAACAGCTCCTACCAGGTCAGAAGCAGCAGCTCTGGGGTGAGGGCTGGGAACGGAGTATTAAGCACAGACTCGTGGAAACTTGGGGTCCACAGCCTGGGCTTGGCACACTGCAGCTGGCCACCTGCTTCTGTCCCGCACCCACTCAGGTCTGCTGTGCGTGGCTGCTTCTGTGCGATGCAGAGACTGGCCTGCAGAGTCTGTGTGTTTGTGGCTTTCGGAAAAAGCTTGGTGAGCCCTATCTAACCCAGTGTTGTCTAGAGAAAAGTCCAGATAAATCTGTGTCTCCATGACGGATTGAGAGAGGTCAAGTCGTTCCCATTTTCTGTGGTAACATCATTAGCAACAAAACAAGTTAGTTTTCCTGTTTCTAAACCTAGGAGGCTTTATAATTTTTGTTTAATGAAACTACTTCCTTTTAAAATATTCTCTCCTTTTTTGTAGGGTTGAATATGAGACATTTGATATATTGGAAGATGAAGAAGTAAGTTCTTTGTTTTATGTTTTTCATCGTTTGCATTTAGTTTTACTCATTAGGGTCTAATAGTAAGGTTTCAGAGTTCCTGTTGTTTCCGTAGGTTCGGCAGGGGTTAAAAACTTTCTCCAATTGGCCCACGTACCCTCAGCTCTATGTGAAAGGGGAGCTTGTTGGAGGTCTGGATATTGTTAAGGTAAGGTCGGAGTTCATCTGGTGTCCTCCTGTCCAGTCACTTCTGGCTCACTTCTGGTTAACATTTCTTTTTTAAATGTTTTTTGTTTTTCTTTTTTATTTACTTTTACCTTTTACATGTTTATTTTCATTTTTGAGAGAGAAAGCATGAGCAGGGGAGGGGCGTAGAGAATCAGGCAGGCCCCCCGCTGACAGCACAGCTCTGTATCGAACTGTGGAGAGCCCCATGTGGGGCTCGAACTCACGAACCATGAGATCATGAGCTGAGCTCAAGTCAGATGGTCAGCCGACTGAGCCACCAGGCGCCACCCAGTGTTACCATTTCTGTGTCCCTAGTGCCTTGTCCTCCCACTGTCCCTGTTGGATCAGACTGTGCTCACCTGTCCCCTGCCGAATCATCCCCCTGCTGTGGGGCCTCCGTCCTCCCCTGGTCTTTGGCACAGCCGCCTCCGGCTCCTCGGGAGCCACGGCTAAGGTGCGAACTGTCCCCTGGCGCCCTGAGACCTCTGGGTGTGGCCAGGCTGCCGTCTTCACTCCCACTGACTCTGGTAGGACTGCCTTCAGTGTGCGTAGCCTCTCTCCTCGTCCCCTCGGCTCTGGGTGTGTCGCGTGTTCCCCAGCTACGTGTTTTCTGTGTCCTTCAGCGCCCTTCTTGTCTGTGAGTCGTATATAGATTTCTTGAAGCCAAAAACATTTCGCCCTTGTTCCCGAAGTTCTCCCGTCCTTTTGTGTGTACACTATATTGTCTGTTCGTGTTATGTTGCCCTGCACGCACTCGGGGGGCGGGGTGAAGGGCACCAGGCCACGGCAGGGGGCCCACACCCGTGCTGCCCGGCTCCGTCAGCGGGTGACAGACCCAGGGCCCCCGAGCCCGGCCCTGACAGGACCGTGCGCGGCTGCTGTGGGCCTTCGCCGTGTCCAGCTCGGTCTCACACGCTAGGGAATCGGTTAGCTGTGTCAGACGGTAAGCACGTTTAGAAACGACACCTTTTCTTACACATGTTTGACCATTAATTTACTTGTTCAGTTTGCTGTAAGCGAACTGATTGTCTGTTCGTTTTCGGGGGGCAGGACTTTTCTTAGGGCGCCTGCACCTGCGAGCCCTGTGTGCCCCGCGCGGGTCTCAGCTCGGTCCCTCGGGGACGCTGCAGCGCCGCCCCCAGCCCTCGCCCGGCTCCTGGCTAGGCGTTACGGCAAGTCATGACTGCTGCCCGCGGCGCGTGGGGAGAACCGCAGCCCACGCTGAGCGCCATCCGCGTGACCACGGGGCCGGGAGCCGCTCGCCGCAGCTCCGCCCTCTCCCGTGCCGTCTGCTGCGGGTGCTGTTGGACGGGCGCTTCTGCAGGCAGCGAGCAGGCGTTTTTACTAGTAAACTGTCTCCGTCCTGGAGGAGAACAGGCTTAACATAGTAGCTCTGGAATAGCCTTGAGCTACAAAAATAGGTCTGCGTTTGTTGTGTTCTGTACACGTTGTATTTTTGTAAGACACAGTCTTCAGACCCCAAGACCCCTGAGCCGGTGCTTCCTGAACGGTTTACGGCCCGCACCTTAGCCGCTGCTAAGTCCTGGGAGGATAACGACCCGTAGTCTCATTTAATTCTAAAGCCGAGCTGTGCGGGCAACTTCTTTTTAGGCCTATAATGGGTGTTACAGGACTCCTGATGTTCTCCTAAAAACACACATCTGGAAATCTGTGATACTGGTGACATTTTCTCCCAAGGAGGTAACTGGGGACAGTTGTTAGGTTGCCAGTTTGGTCTGTCATAGAGCGCAGTTCTTCATCTTGAGTTCAGGGGAAACGCCGTCGTGTGCCAGGCGGGTTAACCCCACTGGTCAAATAAGGGACTTACACGGCCACTCGGCACTCGTCAGCACAGTGTCCTGAGAAGAACGGCGGCTGACGAGCAGCGCTCGTGAGGTCACGTGATCACTGCTGCGGCGTGTTCAGAGCAGGAGTGTTTAGATGGCGCCGAGGGTGACAACCCCGGTGTGCCAGACCGGCTGCCTCATGCTAGGCCCTCACAGCACCCCGCCCGTCCTTGTTCTCAGGCAGCAGGTGAGGGCACGTGGGTGCAGAGGAGATAGAGGTAAGCCAAGCGTGATGCCACAACCCGTAAGTCCTGGAGTCCGGATCCCACCTGCAGGCTTCCGGGCCTCTCCAGGAGCCCCATGGCCTCCTGCCCTCCAGCTCATGTGCTCAGGAAAGTCACGCCAGCTCCTCTGGTGCAGTAGGACGTGTGCTTCGTAAGGGATTTACAGTAGAGGATCCCAAGACCTCGCTGAGTTCTGGGTTTATAAGACAGAATCACACCTGTTAGGGTTTAACTAGACAAACAGTCACATGGAATTTAGTGTGTGTGTGTGTGTGTTTCAAGTAGGCTCCATGTCCAACATGGGGCTTGAATTTACAACCCCAAGATTGAGAGTCACGTGCTCTACTGACTGAGCCAGCGAGGCGCCCCGATTTTAGTGGTTTTATTGATGGATATTCACACTGCTTAGTAAGAACCTTCAAAATTACATCAAATTAAATGTTTATCTTAAGCTAGAAAATCTCATTATTGTCACATTAAAATTTTTTTTAATATTTATTTTTGAGAGATAGAGTGAGAGAGTGCAAGCAAGGAAGGGGCAGAGAGAGAGGGAGACACAGAATCCGAAGCAGCTCCAGCTCTGAGCTGTCAGCACAGAGCCCGATGCAGGGCCTGAACCCATGAACTGTGAGATCATGACCTGAGGTGAAGTCGGACGCTCAACCGACTGAGCCCCCCAAGCGCCCCTGTTGACATATTTTAAATTTGATGGCTGTGTTCCAGATTTTAAATCTGAAAGATAGCACACAAAAATTCTGGATTTTTATGTCTTTTTAGTGGGTTTTGGCCCTTACGTTTACACCTGTGCACTAGGACTGCGGCTTCTCAGGCTGGTGGAAGCAGCGAAGCCTGTGTCCCGCCCGCGGGGCTGCGGGGGTTTTGCTCGACTTGCTGTGCTCGTTAGCGCTGAACAGTCTGTCGGTTTGGGGGCGCCTTTTAAAACTTGAGTTCTGTACCTGCCGGTGCAGTGTCTGTGACGTCACCGTTAGTTTCCGCGTGAGGGTGGCCGGGGCTGTGATCCGGCGGAGTGTTTCTCCGGGTGCTCCGGCCCGGGTGCGGCCCGTGGTTGTTCACGGCTCCGTTTTCATACGTCAGCAGACATGTTGTTGCTTTGTGTTCTCCTCGTCAGGAGCTGAAAGACAACGGGGAGCTGCTGCCGGTGCTGCGAGGAGAGAACTAGAGGCCCGGTCGTGGTGGGGACGCCCGGTCGTGGCGGGGACGCCCACGACTCCGCGCTCAGAGGCGGCTGAGGGGCGGAGACTGCCGCTCGCCCGGTTACGCTCCGTGTATTTCACAAGCTTGTGCTAAATATATGTATGTTTTGTTTTTTCCACCAAACAGAATGCAATAAACATCCTCAAAATCCAGTTAAAAATGCTTGTGTAAAAAAGGTGTGTTTTTACAATGATGTTAAATATGTAGTAATTAACCTACTTGGAATTTCTTTTTCATAATAACGTGTTCAGTACCTTGTAGCAGTTAAGAAATAGGCAGGCTTCGGAAAACTCAGAACTGCGGCGCTGTCTGAAATCCACAGTTCCATTTCGAACAGCTCTTAGACCAGCCCAGTGGCTCCCCTCAATGGCCAAAGATCTCTTTACAGCTGGGAAAAATTCAACTGAAAAATGTCCCCCGCAGCGTCCTCGTGTGAGGCGCCGGTGAGACTGCTCGGCGACGCAGGGCCCTGCGGACTCGGAGGCTCGTCTCTGGAAGCGCCAGCGGCGGGGCAGCCAGCGGCGGGTCGGAGGAAGACGGTTTCTCACGAGCGTGTTTCCCTCGCGTTCTCCGTGACGCGCAGGAGAACCGGAGGGCGGGGGATGACGGCACACGTCGTCGGTTTGTGTCAAGCACCACAGTTTATCTTCGTCATTACACTGGAAGCATTGACGTAGCCCTTAAATAGGCTGGGAACATCCTGAGGGCCATGAACATCTCAACAGTTTTGATCCTGACTCTCACATATTTCAAAAATGGTTTCTCCATTAGGCCTGTGTGGGGCGTGCCTTGATCAGGTGGCTGGATTCACCTCCTGGGTTCGTAGATTGGTGCCCATGGCACGTGTTTTCTTCCTTAGATTTTCCCAGCTTGTTGGTCTGGATGGTTGAGGCTTCATTTTAGCGTCTGGTGATAGGAAAGGGGTGCAGAAGTCTGCAGTTCCATGAGGAGCCAGAGGGAGCTCGTGCAGATCTGGTGAAGTTAGCCTTTCCCCGGGGCACGGGACAGGCGGTGGCCTTGCCCTCTCTGACTGTGGGGGAGAGAGCTGAGGTCTGTTGTGTGTCGCGAAGGGCAGTCTGCACAAAATCCTGGGTGGTCACTGCTGCCTTCCTGTCGGAGGAGGACGCCTGTCATGGTGGCTTTCCTTGCCGGTGCGTGTGATTGGATGGGCTCCTTTGGGCATCAGCCCGTGAACAACGTCTTTCCCTTTAAAGCAGAAATCCTTTCGTAAGAGAAACCTCTAAAATGTAGATGGACATGGAACTCTAACTGAACCTCTGTTCAGCTGCAGGGATGCGGCGAGCCCCGGAGGAGGAGCGCCTCATCCCCTCGGGTCCGGTGTCCCACACTGAACGCGTTGCGAAGTGCTTTTGTGATCTTCCCTCTGTCTGCAAGTGCCACCTGTCAGCAAGTCACCTTTTAACTTCACCTTGTCACAAGTGAGAATATCTTGGTTGTCACAGATCTGATAAGGTAGTTTTCTCCCTGACGCACATTTAAATAAAATGCCCACCTCCCAGTTTGGGAACCACTGACCTGGCTGAGGTGGTGGATAAGGTGCTCGTGCAGTGCAGAATGACCTCCCCTGCCTGTGGGCGACTCTTGCGCGATGCTTGGTCCGTGATTAAGCATCAGAGTTTGAGTCAGGGTGAGTGTTCAGGGTTTTTGGGGACTTGTCACTTCGTTCTGTCTGTTGTGGGCTCCATTGACTCCAGGAATGTTGGAGGGGTGGTGTTTCCAGCGGGTCATGGGGAAGGGCATGGGGAAGGTCAGGGGTCTCATTCATACGGGGATTTAGTTGTTCCTAACCTAACTAGTAGGTATGTTTTAGGAGCAAGGCAGGCGATTCTTGGGCTGAACTGGTCTTGGGGGTTCCATAGGCAATCCCAGATCCGGCTTTCTAATCAAAATGAGCCTACCCTTGTAGGAATGATTTGTCAGGACTGAAATCCTCTCTCTGATCCACAAATCCTAGAGATTGCTCCCAGTGCTTGAGAGACGGTTTGGTTCACAGGGTTCGGGGGCCGTGTCACGGGGGTGCTGTCCTGTCCAAGCCGTGGTGGGGGCGTGCGGTGGAGGTGCCCTCGGAGGGTTTCCGTGATTCCGGGTATTTTGGAGGAGCAGGGGCGGGGCTCAGCTGCTCTGCACACGTCCCAGCTCTGCCTGTTAAGCTGCCTCCTTGTGCTTGAGCTTCTTGGTAAAATGGAGCTCGTTGTGGGGCCCGTGGGGCTGGGGAGGGGGGTTAAATCTCCAAGGGCAGCTGGTACCGCTCGCTCCAGGCTCACGATGGGTGGCTGCCATTGGGAGGTGGCCTGTTAACCCCCGCCCTCAGGGCCACCACCTGGAGGAAGGGATGGGCGGGTCACTCCTCTGGACTTGGGTGTCCAGGCAGGAGGTAACTTCCTTTCTTGGGACTTTGACCTCCACCTGGAGAGACGAGCCTTCAGGAGCGGACCACCCTCTATTTTAAGCCCTGATTTTGTTCCATCACCCAAGGTGGAAAACACAAAAACAAAAAACAAAGCCAATGAGAGGAGTTGGGAACTCCGTGCAGGGAGGAACTCGGTAAAGTCAAAACTTGCTCAAGGGCACAGCCGTAGCCTTGGGGCTGGGAGCCCTGGTCAGGGTTCTGTGTCCCCAGGGCTGGGCCCCTGCTGCCACGTGAAGGTGTGGGGTCACGGTGCCCTCATGTGTGTGGTGAGGGGCTCAGGCTGCCCCCAGGTGCACCCGGTGACTCAAGCCCGAGGACTGACCTGCAGAAGGCCGGGTAGGTAAGCGTGCTGAAACTTGCTATCACAGTGTAGACGCCCCCGTGAAGTCTACGGAATGGAGACCTGGCTTCGCCCACTCGGCGGCTCATTGGATGTTTTCGTGCCGGGCTGTGGGACTGCGGAGTCTTGTAGGGCCTCCGTCGGTGACCCCAGGCCTGTCCGTCTTAACAGGGAGGTGACTTGCTCAAGAAGGATGAAAGCAGTGATTTTCCAATCTGTAAGAATTGAGTTTCAAATTTAGATTGATATTTTATTTCATTGAGATTAATTTTTTAAAAAAGCATGTTTTGGGGCACCTGGGTGGTTCAATCAGTTGAGCGTCCAACTTTGACTCAGGTCATGACCTCACAGTTCATGGGTTCGATCTCCATGTCGGACTCTGCTGACACCTGGGAGCCTGGAGTCTGCTTCAGATTCTATGTCTCAGTCTCTCTCTGCCTCTCGCCAACTCATGCTCTGTCTTTCAAAAACAAGGGGCACCTGGTGGCTCAGTTGGTTAAGCATCTGACTTCAACTCAGGTCATGATCTCACGGTTTGTGGGTTCGAGCCCAGCGTCGGGCTCTGTGCTGACCGCTCAGAGCCTGGACCTGCTTCAGATTCTAGGTCTCCTTCTCTCTCTGACCCTCCCCTGCTCTTACTGTCTGTCTCTCTCAAAAAATAAGACATAAAAAATGTAAAATAAATAACATCAAAAACTTTTAAAGAAAGATGGCATGATTTTATGAATAGAAAATCTCGTTTTAAGAAGACTACACTGTAGTCAGGAGAGCGTAGCTGAGCAGTGAGCAGCTGCAGGTTGAAGGGGCTGACTTCGGCGTCATCCCTGTCCCTGGGAGGAACCGGACGGACGTGTCCTGTGCTCGGAGAAGTTAAAAGCTTCAGATTCAGGTATGAAATATGATTTCTGATTTAATTTTTAACTAATATCCATTTTCTTAAATTTGACAATTGGGTCTTATTGTCAAATTCAAACTTTGCTTTTCTTAAAAGTAATTTGGTTCTTTGCAGATAAGTTCATTTTTTAAAATGTTTTTTATTTATTTTTGAGACAGAGACAGCACGAGCAAGGGAGGGTCAGAGAGAGAGAGGGAGACACGGAGTCTGAAGCAGGTTCCAGGCTCTGAGCTGTCAGCACAGAGCCCAACATGGGGCTCGAACCCACAAACCGTGAGGTCATGACCTGAGCCGAAGTCTGACGCTTAATCGACTGAGTCACCCAGACGCCCGTAAATTCATTTTTTTAACGTGTTTCAAGTGTTGAGTTCTAGGAATGGGTAGAAGTTGAAATAACTTAAGCCTCATAAACTGAAATGCAGAGTTCCACACAAGACAGGGTTTCATAGTTGGTTCCCCAACTTTGGTTTCCGAGTCTTGGCTTTTTTGTTCCCCCCTCTCCATAGAGCTTTGTCTGCTACCTACCTATAGACGCTCACATCCGATAGTTCAGTCGGCCTCGGGCCAGTCAGGGGCCCGGCCAGGGGGGCAATCAGGGCCGCCTGGGTGCTGGGCTCACCACGTGTGGGCTCACCTCGGGCTGCAGCGTCCCTTGCAGCAGGGCTCCTGGTGCAGTCAGTGCAGGTCCCCGGGGCCTGACCCTGACCTCAGCCCCCCACGCTGTGCGGTGAGCAGGCCACCTGCTGGTGGGGCCTGAGCGCAGGGCCAGCCGGAGTTCCTGGGGCCCACGTCCTGGAGCCCCGTGCAGAATGACAACGTGGGCCCCTTGTTCAAAAAGCAGGGAAGAAGTGCCCTTAGAGGCGCTAAGATAAAACTTTTTCTTGCACGTTTCCCACCTGTCCTGGTTTTAAAAATTTGCAACTTAATGTTCTAAGTGAAGTTAATGACTAGCACAAACCCATTTTTCGTCATATGGCGCAGTGCTGCTTCTAAATGCAGGTGTAGGGGCATTGGCTTGGGCGTGGGACGCCGGGAGCTGGTTTGTGGCCGTCGCGGCGCACGCGGGTAGCGCCCGGGCGGTGCAAACGTGCGCGCGCCAGACCTCGCGTCGCGCTCGCTCCCTGGCTGGTGCGCGTTCCCGCAGCGCTCCGGCTGCAGCGCGGGACGGGGTGGGGGCGCTCTCCTTCACTCCGTCAGGTTCCGGCAGGTGAGCGGCCAGCACAGGAGGCGACAGAGCCAGAAGGGGTGAGCGTCGGTCACTTGTCTCTCACCGCTGTTGCCGCCTTTCTGCGCACAAAACAGGTTCTGGTTTGAACGGAAGGCGCGGTTGCGTGGCGCTGCGCGCTCCCTGCTCCCTGATCGTGCGTGCACGATCCCGAGTCCCACCGACCTCCCAGCACTGGGGGCCGCGGGGTTCCCTGCTGTGTGCACGGGGGCAGGGGGAGCTGCGTATCACACGTGTCTCCACAGGCACGCGCCATTATCCCGTTCCACTTCACACACAACACGGCACCGAGATCGGGATGTCCGGTGGCAGGGACACTGGCGCGGGCCCTTCTGAGGCCGGGCCGTGGGGCTGACTGTAAGGCCCACGGAGCCGGCCCTGCTGCGGAGGAGTGTGTGTGACACAGTGTGACACACTCACACAGTGGCGTGAGGAGTGACGGGAGGGGCCGGGCCCTGGCCCGTGTTCTTTCCCAGAGACTCTGTTGAAGAGCCGAGGAGCGTAACCACTGTCCTCCTGCTCAGGAACCTTCTCCCTGTTCACCAGAGGGGCGCCTGGGGGCTCAGTCCTTTAAGCAACCAACTCGACCTCAGCACGGGTCATGACCTCATGGTTGTGAGTTCCAGCCCCAAGTCGGACTCGACTCAAAACAGAGCTTGCTTGGGAATCCCTCCCTCTCTCTCTCTCTGCCCCTTCCCTACTCATGCTTTCTCTTTCAAATTAAAAAACCAAAAAACTTCACTAGAGAGATGTGCACATTGCCCCAAATGTGGTCGCCCTGTCCTCTGAATCCTCTGCGCGTGAATTCCTGTGATCATGCTTTCGTGGAACAACCGCCATCACTTGCGGGGCGCTCACCTGGAGACAGACCCTGCCCTAAGTAACAGACACGGGCAACCCCTGGGTCCTCAGCCCCGTGCGGCGCCCGCACCCGCACCGTCCACCCGTCTTACAGATGGGGAAGCGGACCTTAAGCGAACCGACCCAGTCACCCCGTACCAGGTGGGCCCGGGGTGCTCCCAGGGTTCCGCCTGCGGCTCGTGGAGCCCCTGAATAGGCCCCTTCCCCCCGAGATGGGAGGCCGGTGGGCCCTGGGCCACAGCGGCTCCAGAGCGCCCGGGGTTGGTCCGGGGTTGGTCCGGGAGGGCAGGGCCCGCGAACCCTGCTTCCGCCAGGGGGGAAAGCTGATCGTCACAGGGCCGCGCTCTGCAAGGCCAGGCGCGGCTGGACGCACAGCGAGTACCACTGAGAAGCGGCTGAGGACCCAGCGCAGTGCCACGGGCACTCTCTTTGCGGCGGGGAAACAGGCTCAGAAATGTGCCCACGTCGCTCACCAGACAGTGGTTGGGCCAAGGGTCCGCACAGCGAGTGGCCATCCTCAGCAAGTGCTGCGCGGGGCCGGCTTGCGGGGACAGACCGGGCGTCGCAGGGTAAGTCCCTGCCCGCGGCCGCACCAGCGCAGGGGTGGGGGGCGGAGGGAGCCCCTCTGCTCAGGCCAAGCCCTCTCCCGCCTCGGTCTGGGTCCCGGGGCCCCAGAGGGGCGACATGCGGCCCCGGGGTAGCCTGGGGAGCAGGCTGGCGCTCCGGGAGCGAACCCCCAATCCTGGGTGCCCAAAGCGAAGTTCTTAATCGAGTGAAGGAAACGTTACAACGTGCTGTCCTCTTATCTTGACAAACACGGCCCGCTGAGTACACTTGAATTTCGAATAATCTGCCGGGGGCTGCTCTGGGTGCGCCCCCAACCTCCCCTCCGTCCCTTCCTCCCGCCTCCCGCGCCGGGCGCACAGGTGCGGCGCCCCAGCACCCACGCCGGGATCCGTGCGCAGGCTCCGGGGCCGCGCCGGGAGGGAGCGCGCAGGCGCCGGCGGCCCCGTCCCCGCCGCGGAGTCTCGGTCCCCGCGCGCCAACTTTCTCGAGGGCTCGGCTCCGGGTACGCCCCACTTCTGGAGGGGAAGGTTCTAGTGCGAGCCCCTCCGGAGAGGTAAGTCCCAGTGCGCCCCCCTCCAGACGGGTCGAGGCTGGTGCCCCTTTCACCCAAAGGGCGGGTGTCGGTGCGCCCCCCTCCTTACGGGCGGGCGCAGGTGCATCCCCTTCCTAGGGGCGGGGAGGGTGGCCCCATCCCGCGGGGCTGAGGGTCTAGGGCGCGTGTGCGCCGGGCCCGTGGGCTCCTCGAAGGAAAGCGCGCCGCCGCCCATGCCTGGAAGCAGGTGCCTGGAAGTAGGTACCAGGGTCGGAGCGGGTCGCGAGCCCTGCCCGTCTGGGTCCCTGTCCCTGCCCCCTGCGTGCCGCGGTCGCAGGGTCTCCAGGGGAGCCCCTCTGGCCTTCACCTCCAGAGCGGGTCTCGGCGGGCAGTGACGCTAAGCTTTCTAGCCCGCGCGGCCTGGTGGAGGCCCGGGATGACCTCGGAGCGACCGGGCCGGGGCGTCAACTGCCACGTCCGGAAAAAATCACACCAGAACGTCTCGAACCTCAGACTCCGCAAGTGCAAAACGGCCCCGGCCGGTGCTCCGGCTCGCAGGCCAGGGCTGGATCGCAGCGGTCTGCGCCAGGTCAGCCCCCGAGGGGCTCCACGCCGGCAGGGATGCGGCGGCGGGCGGAGGCGGCGCGTGTCCACGCGGGGGCGCTGCGCACCGCGCTTCGGCTCGGCCCGCGTCGCCTGCAGGGCGGCTGCCGGGCGGCAGGGGGCGCGCGAGGACCGAGGAGCGCTCTGGAGCCGGCGCGCGGAGCCCGGCGCGCGTGCACTGTGTCGTGCGCGCGCCGGGCCGTGCGCGCGCCTGCGGGACTGGGTCCGGCCTCTCTCTCGCTTCCCGGGAGCGCGCCGCGCGCACCTGCGCGGAGGTCACCCGCGTGACTCCCGTGGTCCCGCCCGCGAGTTCCGTGCGTCAGGGCCGCGGGGCTCACGGTGCCCTCTCCGCGGCCGCCCCTGCAGCCGGGCCCGGGGAAGCCTCGGGAGCGGGCGGCAGGGGGACCGCAGGGCGGGCGCGGTGAGCGCTCCTCACAGGGCGCTGGTGGCTCCGGACCGCGGGGCGGCCTCCAGCAGACGCCCCCCAGCCCGCCCCGAGAGGGCCCGGTCCCGGCGCCCTTGCCGGGCACAGAGGCAGTGCAGTGCCCCGGGCTCGGGGCTCGGTGCCCGGCGGCCTCCGGCCTGTGCGGTCAGCTCCCCGTGCGGGGCTTTTCGTTACTGGGCCCCAGTAAGCCTTCAGTGACCCACTGAAGAGGGGAGCTGGGAGGGGGGACCGTGGGAACCCCGTGAGTTTAGATTTTTAAAATTAATACTTATTTTCTAGACGCGTTTTAGATCACAGAAGCGTTGGACTGTAGGCCTGAGGGTGCCCATCCCGCCCTCCACCCCGGGGCCCCAGTTCTGAGCATCTTACCTTCGGATGCTTCGTTTCTTATGTGGATACAGTATTAGCTAAAACCCAGACTTTTTCCGATTCCCTTGGTTTCTACCTCTTGTCTTTTCCCTGTCCCAGGATTCCCGCAGATCACTGAGTCGTCATGTCTCTTTAGGCAGCTCCTGTCCCTGTCGGTCCGTCAGACTGCCCTTGGTTTTGATGCCCTTGGCCGCGGAAGAGTCGAGCTCGTGTATTTTGGAAGATGTCACAGAATTGGGACCCGAGGCTTCTGCCACGGCTGGACTGGGGCAGTGGGTGTGGGAGGAGGTCCACACAGGTGCCCTTCTCAGCCCCTGTGACAAGGCTGCAGGTTGTCACATGACTCACGCTGCTGACCTTCACCTCCACCGCCTGGCTGAGGCCGTCTTGTCTCCACTGTCCAGACGCTGTTTTCTGCCCCCGTTCAAACTCGCTGACTGGAAGGAAGTCCGCAGGCAGAGTCCTCGCGAAAGGGGCAGGCGTCCGACCCGCCGTGAGGGGTTCCTCTCCGTGGAGGTTCCGGGCGGTGTTTCATTCCACTTGTGTGCTTCCCCGATCAGCTGTCCGTATGGACTCATGGGTGTTTATTTTGTGCTTAAGAGGTAGGACAGACCATGGTTTTAAGGTTGGGCAAGGCTGGTGGGGTATGCATAGCTTTTGTTATGTGGGTCCCTACTGTTGTCTGGGTTTGGAGTATTTCAAGTGGAGTGAAAACAGCGGCGTCAGGGCCATCACTGGGGGCCTGGACCAGGCAGATGGACGGTCCCCTTCCCCACGGCACCCCATGACGGGGAGGGCTAAGCCTGGATGGGCGGCTGCTCTGGCTGCTTCTGCCCCTTCTCTCTGCCCTGGCTTCCTCCTAGGGTCGCGTCCAGGGCTCCCGGGCCACAGGCCCAGCTCCCAGGGGCATTCGAAACCTGCCGTAGTCAGGGCCCTTGCTCAGCTGGTGCAGACCTGCTGGACCAGGGCCCTGCCCTCCCAGATGGCCTCTGTCGGGCACATGGACACTGCCTTTCACGGGACCGCAGCATCGACGCCATGGAGGAAAATGTGACTTTGCAAAGTGCTGGGCTGGAGGGCACCTGTGGCTCCCTGTTCCCCACAGGGATCTTCAGACACATCCACCGGGTGTGCCCCAGATGGGGCCACGCCCCCAGCCCGAGGGGGGTGTGTCTGTGGGGCCTGCTTGGACGGCGTCCGGCCAGGGCTGATGGACGTGGGCTCATTATCTTATCTGTCTTGGGGGACGGTATTAGCCTGGCAGTTAATAAAGGATTTTAATTAAAGAAGGAAGAATCGTTTTGGCAAAGTAGCCTCATCCCAAACTCAGATGACCTGTCAAAGTTACAGGTTTGGTTTATTTCCATATGAGGCTCTGCTGTTCAGGGGGGAGTCCGGCGTGGAGCCTGGGGGAGACCCCGAGCACCCGGGGCGGGGACCTTGCTTCCCCCTGTCTTCTCTTCCCTGCTGAGAAAGCCCAGCAGCCCCTCTGATCCGTGCTTCTTCAGTCTGTCCCCCCCCCCCCGGCCACCCCCAGGGCCCCCCGCAGGTGCACACGTGCCCCCTGACTCTGCGTCTCTGCTCCGCGGGGTGTGGCTCCTGCAGGGGCTGCCGGTGTCCCCGCCCGTTCTGGGCTTGCTGCCCGTGGGCTTTGACAGACCTTGCGATGATTGTAGGTTCACACGTGACTGTGAGGAGCAGCGCAGAGAAATCCCGCCCCGGCTCCCCGTAAGGGGCCTCGTGCGGTGCGCTGGCGCCTGTCACTACCGTGGGGCCGGCCGGGATCAGATTTCCGCAGGTCTGTGACAGCCGTGCTTGCACAGGCGGCACTTGCCGGGTCACCGCAGTGGATCTCTGGTCTCCAGGGCGGGGGGGCGAGGCCTGGCGGCTCCACGGACTCGATTCTCCGGGGAGTGCTCGGCGCCCATTGCTCCCACGTTCACAGGGCAGTTTATTGTCACCCCCTGTACCTACTGCCACGGCAGCGCTCTCCCTTCTGCCTCCAGGCCTGTCTGGGCCCCCCCGTGTCTGGGGTCTGGGGGGTCTGCTGGGCCTGCCCTCCCCACCCCGGCCAGCCCGGGCCTGTTCTCACCACATCACAGCGTCCAGGACAGGGGGTGGGTGTGGGCAGTGCCCCCAGAGCCCAGGCGAGAGCTGGAAGCCGGTCCTTTACGGCTGCAACCAGCCCAGTTCAGGGGCAGAGAGAGACTCTGCCTCTTCCGGGGGCTGCAGGGGGGCACCGAGAGGGGCCGGCGGCAGGGAGGGAGAGCTGGGGTCCGCCGTCCTGTCCGGGCAGCTGGGCTGGGGGGGGGCAGGAGCAGGTGCCCACTCAGGCTGGGAAGAGGGGCCTGCGTGTGCGTGGACAGCCCTCTGGGCCCGAGTGGAGGGACATCGTCTCAGTCACCAGGGTCAACATCGTGACGGAGGCAAGCCGCTCAGTGACAGGTTTTCAGGGAACCTGCGCAAACATGTGAATAATTGATTTCAAATATGGATCAAAGTAGACATTGTAAAAAAGACACCAGGTGTTTGGCCAGTAGAAATTTGTGTTTTCTCAGAGGCCTGGGGTCTGTCTGAGGAACTTTCCTGCTTTCCCTTCAAGCTGGAGGTGGGGACGGGGTCCCCCCGGGAGGTGTCACAGCATGGCCGGAGGCGTTGGGAAGAGGACCCTCGTCTGTCGGTGTCGGCGAGGTGACGTTCCAGGACACGTCCCGCGTGTCCCAGTGAGGGAGGTCTGCGCCGCAGCACGTCGAGAGAGCGCTTTGGTCGTGATCTGGAAGTGTGTTGCGCCTGACAGACAGACAGACAGACGTGGGGGGAGGGAGCGGAGCCACCTGACGGGGCGCACCCCACGGCACTTTTCAGACGCGGAAACAGAGAATCTGGGTGCTCTGAAAAACACCTTCTAACTTGTGCTCATTGTTTCCGGAAGCCCAGATGACGAGGCGCCCCTGCCCCGGGACCAGCTTCCGGGTGGGGTCCTGGCTCACCTGGCCCTTCTGGGTGGCCCTGCACCCCCCCAGCCCCCTGGCTCTGGAGGCTTCGTCCCAAACAATGGCTTCATTCCTGAAGCTTTCTAACGTGCGCTGCTTTTTGGCATGGATCTCACTTAGAACTGCGGCTTCAGAGCTTTATGAAAGTCACGTGCGTGGTTCGGAAGGATTTGCAAGGGGGTGACTGGAAGGCGGAAATCAGTGACACTTGGCTTTCATCAGATTCAGTTGCTTTGTGCTCTGAGGATGTCTGATTGCAAAGTGCTGGCCTGTCTGAGCTGGGGATCCTCTGCCCTCCCCTGGCACCTCCCTCACCCTGTTCCAGCAGGTGTCCGTTCTCGCTTGGCCCCCTGGGCTCCCCTGCACCCACAGGAGGGTGGATGGAGCTCGGGGAGGAGGCGGCATGGTTTGGGGGACAGAGGGCGCTGGGTGAGGAAGGTAGATGGGGGAAGGGAGAGGAGACGGCTATGCCCCGGGGTGGGTTCCTGCCTGGGAGGGGGTCTCCCCAGGAGATGGTGGGTCTGCAGGAGGGGCCAGCACGGGGGGATGGGGATGCCGGCGTGCCAGGGCAGAGTGGGGATGCCCTCTGCGGGGCTGTGACCACCCCCCAGGCCCCTGTGTCTGGGCATCATGCCACAGGGACCCAGGAGCCACAGATGAAGCATGTTCCTGTGATTCAGAGAAGAGGCAGGAAGTGTTGTTTCTGGAATCTTCGGTCTGGGAGACTTGCCCGCACGCACGCCTGTCCGTGAACGTGGACTCGCACAGGTCAGTCCTGACCTGTGCCACTCTGGTGGTCACTGGCAGGGCCCTGCAGAGGGGAGGTGTGCGCTGGGGGGAAGGAGGTGCCCGGCTGGGAAGGAGCAGTGGAGGCGGACGGGGGTTGGGGCAGGTGGGGGTGGTCCCAGGCAGAGACAGCAGCCCCATGGACGTGACGGGCACTCTGGGGTCCGGGCTGGAGGAGGGCAGCAGTGTGGTGCCCAGGTCCCTGAGAGCAGCTGTCAGAGGGTGCTGCTGGGTGGGGGTAAGAACTGGCCAGTGTTGGGGGTCCTCGCTCCCTCGTGAGGCCCTCCCTGGGCCGCAGGAACCAGCTGAGGGGCCAGCCTCACTCTCTGGTGGCCGTTGTGCGTGCTGAGCCCAAAGGGGCCACGGGGGCCTCTGCAGTGAAGTGGGGGCCCCTCCAAATGCGTTAGGGTGATGAGCCCGAAGCATGTGACGTGCTGAGCAGGGTGTCCCCGGGCTTGGTGGCTCTCGCAGCCGCCTGTCTCCCTGGGGACCCGGCCTCCCTGCCCTGCGCTACCCGAGTCCTTGCTCCTTCTGTCCGCCCGCAGCTGCGCCCCCTGCTGGAGGAAGGGCGCAGAGGCCCCTCCGGCTCTAGAGGAGAGCCTGTTTCGCAGCCTCCCGCGGCCAGGCAGCTCACCCCTGCACGTCCGGAGACCCTGGCAGTGGGCAGAAGGGCCAGCCCGGGGGCGTCTGGGGGGCTCCGCCGTCCACTCTCGGTTTCAGCTCAGGTCACGATCTCATGGTTCGTGAGTTCAAATCCTACGTCAGGCTGTGCACAGACAGCGGGAGCCTGCTTGGGATTCTCTCTCCCTCTCTCCCTGCCCCTCCCCTGCGCTCACAGTCTCTCTCTCTCTCTCTCTCTCTCTCTCTCTCTCTCTCAAAAATAAATAAATAAACTGGAGCCCTGCCCCAGCTCCCCCTCCTTGCCCGTCAGTGGGGCCCGCCGAGCCAGGTCCCTGAGCCACTCTGTTCCCTCTGGAAGGATAGCAGGCGTGAGCCCGTATTTCAGAATTAGCGCATCCTTCAAGCGAACATTGGAAGTCCCGTAATCTCATTAGGCGCAATCAGAAACGCCATTTGCTCTTATTAGTTTGAAAGCAGCTCGCAGAGTGGCCTGGAGGACAGGGCTGCTCGAAGCAGGACGGAGACTCCTCCCTGAGGTGGAGACTCCTCCCTGAAGCTGGAGACTCCTCCCTGAAGGTCACCACGTCTCCATGCCCTGCAGGCTCTCCCATCTGGGCGGACTCCGGGCCTGGGCTGCCTTCTGTCCTCCAAGCACCACCCCCCCCCATGCCTCCACGCCTCGGACTGTTCTGGAACGTTAGGAGGCAGGAACGCTGACAGGCTCGCCCCCTCCCTCTCTCTCTGCCCCTCCCCTGCTCATACTCACTCTCTCTCAAAATAAACTTAAAACATTTTAAAATAAAAAGTAAGAAGGTTATTATTATTGTTTTTTGGCCTCGGTCAGCTTTGCATGAGCAGCGGCCCCGGAGCCCTCAGCAGACCTGGGCCACCGGCCACGGGGAGTAGGTCGAGGGGCCGCGGGCTCCGGGACGGGGGCTCACGCTGCAGACACCCCTGGTTGCCGGCTGTCCGTGAATTTGGGTGTGACCCTCTGCCCTTGTCCCTCCCTCTGAGCAGGCCAGACGGTCAGCGTCCTTCCTCCAAGGACGGACGCAGACCCTGGGCGGTGAGTGTGGTTGTGGCGAATGAGGTTTTTACTCTACGTCCTGGGGTAAGGTCGCCGTGACGGGGAGGAGGCCACGTCTCTGCGGCTCATCCCGGTTCACGCCCGGCTCAGGCCCGGCTCAGGCGTCCAGGCCGGCGGCCTGTCTCCTCGTGGGGTGATGCGTCCTAGGGCGTCCTTCCCAGGAGATGCCATGACAGGCCAGCTCCTCTTTGGCCGGGAAGGGTTATGCCCCTAGCTGTGGGGGGACTGCCGTCAGGCCGGCCCGAACTCGTGCTCCTCCCTGGGGCATGAGCGGGGCACGTAAGGCCGGGCTCCCCTCTGGAGGGCACCCCAGTGACAGACCTGCTGGGGGTGGGCTGAGGCCTTTGTGGAGACCAAAGGCAGCCTGCCTCGTCCTCCCTCCTCCAGCTGCTCCCTCCCCCGGGGTGCAGGTGCTCAGAGGGTCCCTAAAAACCTCCCGCACCCTAGTCTCCCTGTGAGGGTGGGCTCCCCTGGGGGTGGGCTCTGAAGGCGACACTGGGGTGCGATTTGGGAGCTGGCGGTGAGGCCCCGCCTGCGGTGGTGGCGGGGTGGGGGTGGGGAGCATGACCTGACCCAGGGTCACGTCAGAGAAGTCTGAGTCGTGGGGAGCTGCCTGGTAGGTGGTGAGGAGGCCGCTCATGGCGCCGGAGGAACGCGGGCGTGGTGATGATGAGCAGGGTGGGTGGCAGGCGGGGACAGTGGACATTCCAGAGAGGGGACCCTGGCAGCAGCTAGAGCTCCCCGCCCTGCAGCAGGGGTACCGGAGGCCTGGGAGGGGAAGACAAGGACCTGAGGTTCCGGAAGGGGTCCCCAGATGGTCTGGGGGTCTCTGATTCTGCGGCAGGTGGGGTCCATCCTCCCGCTGCCGGCTGGGGCGCCCCTTGCCCGAAGCAGCACAGACCCCTGCCCTGAGCCCCAGGCCCCCTCTTGGACACGGATCGCAGCCTCTCCCCAAGTCGGGGCTGCGGAGGGCTCACGCCGAGGAAGGCCCCCGCCTCGGTCTGCGGGGCGCCCTGGGGCGGGGCTGACCCTCAGCGGCGGAGCATCAGGGTCGAAAAGGGAATTTGTGGCATGGGAGCACGTCCTCAGGACTCGGAAGCTGACACGCAGGATGGTCCCCTGGGAATGGTGGCCCCAGAAGCCCTGGGGTGCCAAGTGAGGGGGAAACGCTGGAAGGGCCCCCGGTGGTGGCGTGTCCCTTGGGAGAGCCTGGAGGCACAGGGACACACCTGTGTGGGGGCGGAGCTCCGCGCTGAGCTCCCCTGTAGGGGCAGGAGGGGACCCCACACTGTCTGGGACGGGGGTGTCCCAGAGGGAGGCCATGGTGACAGCAGTCGGCGGCTGGAGAGGGGGCTGCGGGGGAGCCCTGCGGAGGTGTCAGAGGACAGCGGTGGGCAGAGAGTGTCCGCTGTCTACGACGGGGGGTGGGGGGGTCAGGACAGGGTGCAGCCTGGGCCAAATGGTGGGCTGAGCCACTTTCCCGCCTGAACTCATGAGTGAGGGAAGGACAGGGTGGGGGGCAGTGGCCCCATGCAGCCTCAGCACACGCAGTCCCGGAGTGTCGGGAGGGGGGCCCAGGTTTCCCTGGCAAAGGGCTGGGCGCCCGGGACAGGGCTCCGGAGCCTCCCTGCGGAGCTGGGAGTTTGCCTGATGCCCCCAGCGGCAGCTGTGTCTGGCTGAAGGTCCTGTGGGGTCCCTGGGGGCATCACCACCGGAGAAGCGAGTGGAGGGGCCGCCTGGTGAGCCAGAAGGGAGGACCCCGCCAGGGAGGGGTGTGGGTCCGAGGAGGCGAGGGCAGACAGCGAGGGAGCAGGAGATTCAGCTCCACCCCTGCGGCTCCCCAAGCTTTCAGAAGCCCATTTATTGACATTATCACAGCAGAAGAAACGCAGCGTGAAATTTACCACCTTGACTATTTTAAGCGTCGAGCTCGGCTGTGCCGAGGGAGCGCCCGCCGCCAGGTCTCCGACGCCCCGCGGTCCCGAAGCCCATTTTCCTTGTGTAGCTGACAAATGACCCCCCTTAGCTGGTGGCTTGGGGTCGTTCATGACCCAGAGAAAACCCCTGCCTCCGGGTGTCTCCGACTCCCCGCCGTCCACCTCTTTCCCTTGAGAAGGGAGAGACCGTTCTTTCCCGTCTTCCTGGGATTTTAATGGATCTCACCCTCCCGAGAGGAAGAAAGAGCCTTTTAAGAGAGCTTCCTGAAAGTCAGAATAATCCCCACTGTTATTTTTAATGCTCTTGTTATACGAATTGCACAGAAATAGGTCGCCGATGTCATTTCTCTCCTGTAAGCTCCCTCTACATGTGTCTGCCCCAGAAAGCCCTGCCTGCTCTCCCTCCCCCTCCCTCCCTTTCCCTCCTGTCTTTCCTTTCCTGTCTTCTCCCTCCTTTCTCTCTCTCTACCCTCTCCCTCCTCCCCCTCTACTTCCTCCTCTCCCTCCTCCCCCCCTCCTCCCCCCACACTCCTTCCATATCCCCTCACCTCTCCCCTCCCTGTTAAGTGGCTGGGGGGCTTCCACAGGTAGTCTTGTCTATCAAGCCTGGTGCTCTGAGGGTCAGAGGGTCCCTAAATGCCCACTGTGATCCTTGAGTTGGCTGGTGGGGGCTCAGCCTCGTGCTCCCACAAGGCCCAGGGGAGAGGCGTGCTTGGGTCGCTGCTCTCAGCGTGCTGAGTTGTCTCAGAGATGGTGGCTGGTAAAGGATCTCTGTCCAACTGCAGGGGCCAGAAAGCCCCACATTGTTGCTTTGACCCATGGTTCAGGTGATTTTCTGGATGACGGCCTCCTTCCTGTTCAGGGAGACCGTGCCCCCCACACCTCTGGCCAGAGTGGGCAATGCACGTTGCAGGAGGCATCCTTCCTTTGAAACTAGGGGGTCATGGGCATGGCCTGCTGGGTGGCCCTGGGCTCCTGGCTGGTGTCCCGTGCCTGCTGACGCCCAGGTAGGCATGCATGGGCGCGCTGCCCCCACCGCACCCACAGATGAATGTGATGAAGCGCAGTACCTCTGGCTGCCTGTCTTTCTGACCTTGGCAGCCAAGGCTATGAACACCCATTGAGAATCTGATATTACGGATTCCTTAAATGCTGTTATTTCATGTCAAAAGTGCTGGCCGGGAGACTTCACCTCCTTCTTGAAGGTCACAAAGGGCGTATGAAGCCAAGTTGAGAGGGTGCTTGTTGTGAACACACACTTAGGGACATTTTTATGTTTCTCGTGGATTTTCACTATTCAACAGGCAATCAGATTTATCTTCTACGTTTGTTCTCATTTTCCTCCAAAGATAATTACACGTGATACCGTCTGGCATGCTGAGTTCTGCTTTCTGTGTTCCTTGACTTTGAAAATGTGAAGATATTATAAATTGTGCAATAAAAAGCTGATTCTGTATCGAACGAGACAAAAAGGCTCTTTCTAATTGCGTGTGTTAATCTTGTACACATCTTCATTAGGGGCGTCCGTATATTGGAGAGATGCATCCAAGCTGGCAAGGAAGAAAGCATCCTCATCAAATACAGGTTAATACATTTTTCTCTGTTGACGGCCGAGGCAAGGATGCACCCAGGACGGGGCTCAGGTCTGCACCAGGGACTCTGCCTCTCCCACATTCGTGGGCTTTGAGGGGCGCAGAGGCTCGGTTAGGGGGCCACGTCAGGGCTGGAGACTTTAGGGCACTTTACACACACGGGAGCCCCACAGCTAAGCCGGATGCTGCCCGAGGCTCCACTCTGCAGGCAGGACACAGGGTCAGAGAGGTAAGGACGGGCACAGCGCACATGGCAGGGGTTGGAGCCCGGGTCTGTTTTTGTCTGGACCCAAACCCCCAAGTTTTCCCTTTAACCAAGGGTCTCCCTGAGCCTGTGCGGCTGCCAGGTGGGAGTGGGGGAGGGGCGCCACGTGCGCCCCCGGGACAATACGGCAGAGTGTCTTTGGGTGAAATGTGCTTGTCCCGTGTTCCTGGTGGGGACTCGCTCAGAGGTCACAGCCTCACCCCGGGGGTGTGCTCTTTGGGTTTCCCCCTCCAGCACCACGGACAGAGGAGAGGGCGGAGGCCGGGATGGGAGGGAGCAGTGGACAGAGGCCGACAGACATTCAAACCTTTGTGGTCACCTAGTTAGGCTTCTAAAGCATTTGATTTCAGGGCTGAGAGTGAAGGGAGAGGAAGACTTTCAAGTACACACACACACACACACACACACACACACACACACCCCTCAAGCAACACTTTATCGGTCTAGTTGAGAAAAGAATGATGGGAATTTATGTTCCAAAGAAATGGGGGGTTAATCAGACACTGATAAATAGGTCTGCACGTGTCTGAGAATTTTGAAGGCCTTTAGTTTCCTCTCGCTGCTGCCATGGAGAGCGGCCTCAGCTCATTTTGTTTTCACCATTATTTTTATCCTGTTAGTTAACTCAGCTGACCGGCATTTGTAAACGTCGCCGGGAGTCCGTCGTGCAGAAGCCTGCTCACCCCAGGCGGGAGGGGGGCCTCGCTCGGAGCTGGGCCGCGTGGAATCTGCTTTCTGAGGGGCCGTGAGGGCCCGACTCGCCGGCCGTCTGCGCCGCCCCCCCAGGGAGGGCCCGGGCCTGAAGGACGGAGGCCGGGTTTCCAGTCTCCAGTAGGGGGCGCCCTGTCTTTCTCTGGCAGGTGCGGTTGTCGAGGCAGACCTTTACCAGCAGGAGGAAGCTTCCAGATGGAACACCGCTGGGGTGAGCGGAGCAGACGGGCAGCCTGGGGGCCGCGCTGGGGGCCGGGTCCTGGCGGGCCGCTCAACAGCAGCCATTCTTCCTGGTGCAGACCCCTGCCGCCCCACACAGACGGTCCCAGCGCGACTGTGGGACACAAGCGCTGACCCTGAGTGCTGATGCCCTGGTGTGTGGCCGACATCAATACGTCTTCTCGTGCCTGTTATTCTCGTTTAGTCTCCACCAACAGCCTGTGAGGGGTTTTGGTTTGAAAGGTGAGGAAGCAGACACAAAGGACTTAAGGACCTTGATCGAAGCCACATAACTTAGACAGCACAGACCCAGGAATAGCAAGGATTCTGTGTGCTGGGCTTAACACATAACGTATATGACTGTGTACGTAGAATGCATTTTAGAACATTCTAGAATGTGAATTGAGTCTTTTCTGCTCTCAGGCACTGTGCCGATTTCCTGAACAAAGGCAAGCGAGACCTCGTCACCTTGGCCTTCAAGGCCCACGGAGGGCCAGGGAATGAACATGTCAGCCAGCGTGCTGGACAGTAACTGGTCCTTGACCACTGTCGGCACCAGTTCAGGCCGAAGAGGCCCTTGACGGGGCACAGGGCTTGGGTGTGCAGGCTCGGGTTGGACTCCAGGACGCTCATCCTGGCTGGCACTGTTCTCGCTGTGCGGCCTGGGAAAATCACTTGACCTCTCTGTGCTACTGCCTTCTCATCTGTTAAAGGAGGTGGTGACAGAGGGCTGCTTGGAGGCTCGGTGAGCACGGGCACGTGGTGCTCTTAGCACAGGCCTGCAGAGAGCAAAGACTCACGTGGGCCGTTAGAACTATGTATCACTTGCATTTGGCCTTGGGAAATATGTTCTGCTTTTTCTTGGTAAATAACAAAAGTAGTGTCTGTTTGCTGTCGAAGTTCAAGCAGCGTCAACATATTTAGTTATAAAGCAAACGAAAACCCCCTCATGCTGTGCCTGTGCCTTTCTAGCCTCCGCCCAGCGGAGCACCCAGATGTCTCCCCGTATGTATTTACAAATACGGACACATCCACGCGTCTTAATTTTTAAAAAATATTTGTTTTTGGGAGAACGCAAGCAGGGGAGGCAAGGAGAGGGGGACAGAGGGTCCGAAGCGGGCTGTGCGCTGACAGCAGCGAGCCCGACGCGGGGCTCGAACTCGCAGACCCCGAGATCATGACCTGAGCTGACTGAGCCCCTGGGCGCCCTGGTGTTTTAACGTTTTTGCGGACCTCTCGAAAGCAGTTAGTGACCCTTGTGCCGTCCCTCTGTGCCCGCGCCGCCACAGCGCGTCCTGGATCGTGTCGTAAATGCACGTCGGTGTTGGCAGAGTCAGTCCCTCCCCTGGCAGGATTCGCCCCAGGCTATTTGATCCCTGTTTGGGGGTCTGCCCCACACCCGCCCGCCCGGGGCCGAAGGGCTGTCGCGGCTGATGTCCTTGCACAGTCAGCTTCTTCTTGTGTTCATTTACTGTATTTATTTATTAAATTCACATCCACGTTAGCAAGTCACCGCAATCATGATTCAGGAGTGGGATCCAGTGACCCACCCCTGCATCCGCCCCCCGTGCTCCTCACAGTGCACCCCCGAGTGCCCGTGCCCACTTAGCGCCCTCCTCCCACGGCCCCTCCAGCGTCTCTCGGTTTGCTTCCGTATTTAATACATGCATCTTTTTAGGAGGAGGACTTGGACTCCGTGAAAGAACGGACATGTCCGGGGTCTGCCCAGCGGTCTCGGAGCTGGCCGGTGAGTCCGCGCTCTCCATGTCTGGGGCGTTCCAGGAAGGGCGGGTGGCCGTCGGTCAGGGATGTCCTGTCCCGATTGCTGGGCTGGAATCGTTTGCACGAGGAAGGGTTCGGGCAGTGGAATTAGGAGTTGAAGGAGGCTTGTCAATGGCAAAGTGAAACGGTGAGAACGAGGAACGTTTTGTTGAGAGAATGAAGTATTAGTTGACACGTAGACATGCGTCCAGGGACAGATGAATCAGTCTTCAGAACTGTGTTCTAGGCAGCACGGGGGTGTTTAGCCCGAAAAGGCCTGGGAACCACCATCAGTGGCCACCGACTGGCAGTACACCAGAAGAAGGGAACCTTCGCTAGGTGATTTGAGGGGGTGACTGTAGACTAATAAAGACGGCACAGAAGAGGCTGATTTAGACTCAAGATGCAGACCGGCCTCTGAACAGCAGATTTGTCGGCTGAAGGGCTGGCTGGGCTTCCAGGCCAGGGCGGGGGGCGGGGAGATGGCCCTTCTCTGCTCCTGACACAAGTGATAAGCGAACTGCACATACATGAAGACGTAGAGAAGCCAGGTTCAGAGGAAAACGCCCAGGCCCGGGCGTGGAGAAGAGGCGGGGGGTGAACAGAGGCTGAGAGGCGGTCCAGGCGAGGCGGGGGCCACATGCAGGCGTGGGAGCACGTCCTCTGCAGCCCCAAGTGCCTGTTGTACAGTCTGCTCCGAGCCCACGGGCTGTAGGGGCAGCCTGAGGCAACTGCAAAGTTGGACAAGAGGGAAAATGTCCGTGGGAAAAGTTGCAAACAAAAGTTACAAATCACAGGAACAAACTCACAGCCCTGAGAAAGTCGGAAGAATCCCACGGGAAAATGCACACCCAGGAAGTAGAAATAACACGGTCTGAAAACAACTTTCAGACGGAAGAGTTCGGATTTCTGGAGGAGACTGAGGAGGGCATGGAATTCGTGAAATGGGGACAGGACACGTTAAGCCAGGATGGGTCTCATTTCCGGGAAGCTGATTCTGAGACTTGTGCTGGGAATTTATCTGGGAGACTCTCGGAAGGAAGGACGGCTGTAAGTGCCCAAGGGCAGGGCAGGGCAAAGGGAAGTGCTGAGCACAAATGCAGCCACAGAAGAGGCCACAGAACGGCCCACCGGAGCCCCGGGGCTCGGGTTGTCTCCAGGGAGGCAGGGACGTGGTACCCCTGGGCAAGGCAGCTGCGTTCAGCAGGGCTCGGGGCCAGGGCCCGGTTCTGGCAGTGACTGTGGCCTGGCCCTGCTGCCGTCCCGTTCTGTGGACACTTCTGTAACCTCCCGTGGGTGTCCGGGAATGCAGCGTCTCACTTGTTGATTAATATGTTGCTTTTCCTGGTCCGGACACGTTTATCGGGTTTGTGCTTTCTGCAAATGTTGTTTCTCTGGAGTTAACCTAATCAAATGGCTCCCAGCTCTACAACCCTCTGAAGCCGTTATCCTAACCACGAGGACAGTTTTCTAGCTAAAAAGCCACGCATGGTAATGTTCATGTATATTTCATCCCTGCTTTTGTTTGAAATGACTCACATTAAAAAAGAAATAGAAACGTGTTGGTGTGAAAAGGCTAAAGAACGTGAAACAGCCAGGAAGACTGTGTTTCACAGAGCGGGTGTTCAGGTCAGGTCACCGCAGAGGCAGTCCCCGGGGTCTGGCCAGCGGGAGGCGGCCCCGGGGGGCAGCGCCGATGTGCAGGGGGACGCTTGCTCTCCTCCACTTGCCCCTCTGGGTTTCCCCGCACCAGCCCCGCACACACTCTGTGATTGGGGTTTGCATGCCACATGCCTGCTGGCCTGCAAAGTGGGAATAAAAATCCATCCCTGTGATACAGAAACCCTTGCTCGGAACAAGCAATTCTGGATACTCTGCATTCGCGTCTCCCGAGGAGGCTGGGACTTCGGCCCACGGGAGGGAGTGTCTGGGTCCCTTCTCCCCGGCGTGCGTGCCGGCCGCTGAGGGGCTGCTCACATTCCCCCTGCGGGCTCGGTGGCGAGAGCTTTCCACTCTCTTAGGTGTCTTTCTCCAGACCACATGCTTGTCAACCGTATCAGTCCCCTGGGGAGACCCCAACGAACTACCACAGCTGGTCTCGCACCTTCTGGAGGCCAGAAGCCTGAAGGCCGGGGCAGGGCTGCGCTCCCTCTGGAGGCTGCAGGGTCCTTCCTGCCCCTTCCCGCTTCGGGGCCGCTGCGGTCTGGGGCTCCTTGGCAACCTGACCTCCGTCTCCCTCCTCGCGTGGATGTTCTCTGTGTCTTCCTTTCTTTCTAAAAAATTATTATCAGTATTATTATTTATTTATTTTGAGAAGGACAGAGAGAGTGTGAGTGGGGAAGAGACAGAGAGAGAGAGAGAGAGGGAGAGAGGGAGAGGGCATCCCAAGCAGGCTCTGTGCAGTCAGAACCCATGAAGCCGTCAGATCATGACCTGAGTCGAAGTTCGATGCTTAACCGACGGAGCCACCCAGGTGCCGTGTCTTCCTTTTTGTCTTTTTATTTTATTTTATTAATTTTTTAAAATGTTTATTTATTTTTGGAAGAGAGACAGACAGACCACGAGTGGGGGAGGGTCAGAGAGAGAGGGAGACACAGAATCTGAAACAGGCTCCAGGCTCTGAGCTGTCAGCACAGAGTCCGACGTGGAGCTCGAACTCACGAACTGTGAGATCATGACCTGAGCTGAAGTCGGACACTCAACCGACTGAGCTGCCCAGGTGCCCCCTTTTTGTCTTTTTTAATAGGACCCTTATCATTAGATTGAGGGACCACCCAGATGATCCAGGATGATTTCCTTACGTCACAGGTGCAAAGACCCTGTTTCCAAATACATGGCATTCACTGGTTCCGGGGGCTGGGGCATGGGCGTAGGTTCCGAGGCCACAGCCCACCACGTCACCCAAGACGCCTGTGAAACTGTAGACTCCGAGTGAACACCCTGCGTGTGGAGCCATCGGGGGTTCAGGTTGGAGGGTGAAAACAAGATGGGCGTCCTCAGGGGCTGGAAGGACTCTGGTGAGTGTGCGCGCTGGGCCAGGGGAGGCCGGTGAGGTGCGTGGGGGGTTGGTTGGCAGCGAGGACCCCGGACACCCGCTGAGGCTGAGTCTCCGCCGGTGCCCCCTCCCCCATCATCGGGCAGCTCGACTTTGGGTGTGGCAGGGCAGGGCCCCCACAGATCTGTGTGGACAGTTCCCTCCCTTTCACTTGTAGCGTCCGGCCCCGAGGGGCTGAGCTGAGGGGGCTTTTCTGGGGAGACAGTGGTCCCTGAGAAGCTGCAGTCCCTTGGAGGTGGGGACTGGGTGGGGGCTCTGGGGGTGTGCTGGCCCACTAGCTCGTGTCCACGTGTCAGTTCCGTGGATGACGGGAGGCCAAGCTCAGGGGGTTTGCTGCACCGGGTCCCAGGGGACCCTAGGTGAGGTGGGAGGGGGGCGGTGGTGCCCCCAAACCCCCACTTTTGTGGGGTGCTCTGACTGTCCCCTGCCTAGAGCTGGCTCTTGTGCCCCTCCGTTCTCACCCCTCTTAGCCTGTGCCTCCCGTGCCAGATGTCACCTGCTATCCTGAGAACTCATCCTCAGGGCCATCCCCATCTGTGCCACAGCCCCCCCGCCCCCTCTGACTCTGGTGTCTCCCGCTGCCCGCCCCCTCTGTGCCCCTCCAGCCCCCTGGTTCTCCGGGGCCAAGTTAGGACTTACCGGGGCCAGGGCACTTTGGCCATCATGCGCCTTCCCCCAGAAAAACATATTAAAATTTTATTTCATGACTGTGTTGGTGTAAAGATGACCAGAATGCAGAATTATGAGCCTTGCTTATGGTGAGAGATGGAGCCGCAGGCCCCGTGCCTGCTGTGCCCGCGCCCCGCCTGCCGAGGGACCCACGTGGCCCGTGGCCGCGGCACCTGTGGTGTCTGCACGCTGTCACTTCTTTTCCTGTTTGCACGGAAAAGCCGGCTGGCCCTGGAGACAGGGTCACTCACATTTACCGCAGCCCCGCCCGCTGCCCGCTGGGACCGGGCACAGGCGGAGACCGTGCTTCCGAATGAGCCACCATCAGAGCGCCGCTGGGCCGGGGCGTCTGCTGAGCGTCCGAGTCCTGATTTCCGCTCATGATGTGATCTCACGGTTCTGGGATCGCGCCCCGCATTGGGCTCCGTGCTGAGCATGGAACCTGCTTGGGATTCTGTCTCTCTCTCTGCCCCGCCCGTGTCCCTCTCCCTCTTTCTTTCTCTAAATTAATAAGAAATTTATTAAAAGAATGCCTTTCTTCAAGGAAATACAAATCAAAACCACAATGAGATACCACCTCACACTGGTCAAACCGGCTAACGTGAACAACTCAGGCCACAGCAGATGCTGGCGAGGACGCGGAGGAAGGGGAGCCCCCTGGCACGGCTGGTGGGAACGCAGACTGGGGCAGCCGCGCTGGAAAACAGTGTGGAGCTTCCTCAAAAAATTAAAAACGGAACTACCCTATGGCCCAGCGATTGCACTAGTAGGTATTTATCCAAGGGACACAGGGGTGCTGGTTCAAAGGGGCACGTGCACCCCGATGTTTATAGCAGCACCATTGACAACAGCCAACGTATGGAAAGAGCCCAAATGTCCATCGACGGAGGAATGGATAAAGATGATGTGGTTTATACACACAACGGAGTATTACTGGGCAACCAGAAAGAATGAAATCTTGCCATTTGTAGCTACGTGGATAAAACTGGAAGGTATCATGCTAAGTGACATTAGTCAGAGAAAGACAAATATCACATGACGTCACTCATACGGGGACTTTAAGATACAAAACAGATGAACATAAGGCAAGGGAAGCAAAAACAATATAAAAACAGGGAGGGGACAGAACCTAAGAGACTTAAACATGGAGAACGAACGGAGGGTTACTGGATGGGTGGGGGGGATGGGCTAATGGTGAGGGGCATTGAGGCGTCCACCCCCGAACCCACTGCTGCGCTCTGTGCTAACTAACCTGGATGTAAATTAAAGAAAAAGAACGCCTCCTGACCCCCCAGGCTTGGACCTGCCATTCGGGGCTGACAGCTGTCCTGGGGCCCGTGGTTTCCTGCCTCCAGGACTTTGGCCACCATGATGGCAGCTGGGAACTCGGCTGGCGGACTTAGGGACACATACTCAAGAAGTCGGAGCAAGCACTCGCTGATGGGCGTAACGCGAGCCAGTCCTACAGGGCTTCCGGAACAGTCTGTCCTTCTGTCTGAAAACTGGCCCCAGAGCGGAGGGCGCCTCCCTCCCTGAGAGGACTTTCCTTGGTGCTCTGAGGGGCGACATCACCCGGGGACAAGGAGTCCGATCCATGGGGACGCGTGGAAGGGACGGGGACGGCGGCAGGCTAACCGGATGGACACGGGCCTGCGTTTCCGTGGGAAATACAGTGAGCGCGGCCGGGTTGGCAGCTTCCCGCGTGTGGAGCTGCCCCACGGGCTGGTGTGACCCCGCGGGCCCCAGCAGCAGTTCCGTGGGGCGGCCGGTGCCGCTGTCACAGGCTCAGGCACGGGAGGAAGCCCAGCTCGGGCCACGTCCGTGCGGAGCGGCGTCGGGAGGACGCGATGCCTCCGGCTCTGTGGGGGCCTGGGCTCGCCGCCCACGGTTCCTCCGCCCGGTTTCTCGGGGGACAGAGTCTGGCTCAGCAGCAGAGCGGGACCCACATGGAACCTGCGTGCCCTGACATGTCCCGGCCAGTGCCGGGGGCGGCCACCATGTCCCTGCCGTTGGTGTGGTCATTGCCCACCCCGCCCCACCATGACCACATCCCTGCCCCCTCCAGGCCGCCCGCCGATGGTGCTGATGCCAGGCCACGGTGGCCACAAAGGGCCCACGTAGCGCGGTGGGCAGCGCCCTCCCTCCTGAGCAGAGGAGGTCTCTCCGTGTGGGCGGGATGGCGCCGGGAGCCCCGGGTCACTGCTGCCCGTGGCCCTGCCGTCTCCTGGGTCCTGCCTGGTCCTCTGCCCTGAGGGGGCTGTGGATGGACAGGACAGACGGAGTGTTCATTAATAATGCATTCCAGGGGTCAGCTGCAGGGCCGTCAATTAAAACAGAATCCCGCTAACTTCTGACACAAAATCAATGCCCTCAACCCCGGCAGGGACACAGCAGGATGTGAGGCCTTTGATGTGCCCCTGAGGCCGGGGCCACGAGGCAGCGCCGTGCTCCAGTGGGCCGCCCCGTGTCCTCTCCGGGCCCGGCCTGGGCTGCTGGGCGCGTGTGCAGGTGCAGAGGCGCCCACCCAGACGCCCCGTTCCCTGATGGGTTGCGGCGTGTTGGTGCTAAACGTTGGCTCCACATTACGCCCAAATCGCATCATTTGTTTACACATTTAATCACGTCAAAATTGATTTCCTGTTGGAGGCTGTCACTTGACCCCTGTGGAGTGTCACCGGGACGGCTTTCCTGGGGCGCCTTTTAGCCGCAGGCGCCCAGAAGCCCATGCACACCCCCGACCGGGCCATTTCCCAGCCGGGAGCCTGCCTCGCCGGTGCCTAGGACCCGACCGCAAGGCTCCACGGGAGGTGCCCACAGTGCGGGGAGCCCGGAAGCTGCCTGTTTTCCAGTCACATTTGTCCCATGAGATGTAGCGAAGCCGGGCAATGGTACAGGACACCTTGCAGCAGAACATCGTTGGAAAAGAAGAGTTAATCGTGCCGAGAAGCTTGTAACGGGTCGGGTTTTAAAAGGCGTGAAGGGGCGCCTGGGCGGCTCAGTCGGTTAAGCGTCCGACTTTGGCTCAGGTCATGATCTCGCAGTTTGTGGGTTTGAGCCCCGCATCAGGCTCACTGCTGTCAGCTCAGAGCCTGGAGCCTGCTTCCGATTCTGTGTTCCCCTCTCTCTTTGACCCTCCCCTGCTCACGCTCTCTCTCTCTCTCTCTCTCTCTCTCTCTCAAAAATAAAACATTAACAAAAATAAATAAAAGGCTTAAGAAAAGCAGACACGCTAATTTTTATTTTTGTTAAAGATGAGAAACAAATACAATACCCCTGGGCGTGCCTCCGGCCACACGTGTGTGTATGTGTCCGGCACACACGTGTGGATGTTCTCTGGACCTGTGTGTGTGTCTGGGGGAGAAGTCTCTACCCCCCGAGTCTGTGCTGAGCCCCAGATTATGCAGGCGCGAGGCCGACTCGCGGGGGGAGCGTGTACTGACCTGGCGCTCCGTGCGGGAGGCCTCGCGGGAGAACGGGCCTGCGGTGAGCAGAGCGTGGGGGGCCGGCAGGACGGGGGTCGGGCTGGCCTGCGAGGCCGAGGACCTGGCCGGGAGGGAAGGGTCCGCTTGATCAGGTTCACTGGAGCAGGTTTCTTGCCGCCCATTCCTGGCTCTCGGGGTCAGGATGGCTTCACTCCTGGGGCAGGGGGCCCTTCCGTGCGGGGGTTGTATCTCCTTTCAGGAGCAGCGGGAGGCGCAGAGTGTCCTGCCCCTGAACTCAAAGCCAGCAGTGTGCCAGAGCGGCGGGTTTCGGGGTGAGTCTAGATTACACGCCAGCATGTGTGAGAGCCGCCGTTTCCTGGTGGCGAGGCTCCCAGTAACTTCCCGTCTGCTTTACGCTTTTCTGTAATAAAAATGCAGGCTTTGAAACTTGTGCAAAAATAGCCCCGGCGGGTGTCGCTTTGTGGACTGCGTTTTGTTTTGGAGAGCTGTGGCGCTCGCGTGCTGGGAGCCGCAGTCAGGGTGCTGTCCCCCCGAGGCGCTTTATGCTGGGGGCAGGGAGGTGGCCGGAGATGCCGGGTTCCTGGAGTGACCGTCCCGTGTCAGCCCCTTGTCTTGAGCCCCACGTTGGGACTGGCGCAGCGGTGCCTGGCTTCCAGCCTCTTCCTGGGGGGCTTCGGCCGTCCCCAGGACCCCCTCAGCTGCCCAGCGGCCCCGTCGGAACCTGGCACTCCTCTCTGGTCTGCACGTTTCCTGACATCACCTGCTCGTCCTCCCCCACGTGGCGTCTTCCTGTCTGTGGCTTCATTTTGTTTCTTTTAAAAAGATTTTTGGGGGTGCGCCTGGGCGGCTCAGTCGGTTAAGCGTCTGACTTCAGCTCAGGTCATGATCTCATGGTTCGTGGGTTCAAGCCCCGCATCAGGCTCCCTGCTGTCAGCTCACAGCCTGGAGCCTGTCTCTCTCTCTGCCCCTCTCCCACTCATGATCTGTTTCTCTCTGTCTCTCAAAAAATAAATAAACGTTTAAAAAAAAACCAAAATAAAAAAAATTAAAAAAAATAAAAAGATTTTTGGGGGCTCCTGGGTGGCCAGTCCATTGAGTATCTGACTCTTGATTTTAGCTCGGGTCGTGATCTCATGGTCTGTGGGATCGAGCCCCGCGTCGGGCTCTGTGCTGACAGTGCGGAGCCTGCTTGGCATCCTCTCTCTCCGCCTCCCTCTCTGCCCCTCCCCTGCTCTCTCTCTACCCCCCCTCTCTGTTTGCTCTCACTCTCTCTCTCTCTCAGAAACAAATATATAAACATTTGAAACATTTTTGGTCAAATATATGTATCATACAATTTAATCCCTAGAAAAAGCAGCCGTTTTCAAGTCTCCATTTGGTGGCACGAGGCCCATTGACACCCGTGTGACCATCATCACCGTCTAACCTCATCCTCCCCCTTAAACGCTAACCCTTCACCCCCTGCCCAGCCCCCTGCACCCAGCCTCCTGCTCTCTGTCTCTACAGTTTTGACGACTCCAGGGCTCATGACAGAAGTCACACAGTGTTTGTCCTTATTTCACTGAATGTGACGTCCCTAAGGACCCTCCATTTGGCAGCAGGTGCCAGAGTTTACCTCCTGTTTAAGGCTGAACAATATTCCATCACGTGGATGGTCCACGGTTGTTTTTTTTTTATGTTTATTTATTTTAAGAGAGAGAGGGAGAGTGGGAGAGGGGAAGAGAGACAGAGGGAGAGAAACCCAAGCAGGCTGTGCACTGTCAGCCCAGAGCCTGACTTGGGGCTTGAACTCATGAACTGTGAGATCAAGACCTGAGCTGAAACCATGAGTTGGATGCTTAACAGAAAGAGCCCCCCAGGGCCTGTGGACCACAGCTTGTCTGTCCCTCCATCCATCAGTGGACACGTGGATGCTTCTTGCTCTAGGCTGCTGGGAATAATGGTGCTGTGACCCTGGGTATGCAGACATGCCTCTGAGCCCTGATTTCAGTTCTTTGGGGGAAGATGCCGAGGAGCGGAATTGCTGGGTCATAGGGTCAGTCTATAGTTACATTTAAAAACAATTATTTTTGAGAGATAGGGAGAGACAGATCACAAGCAGGGGAGGGGCAGAGAGAGAGACACAGAATCCGAAGCAGGCACCAGGCTCTGAGCTATCAGCACGGAGCCCGACATGGGGCTTGAACCCACGAACTGTGAGATCATCACCTGAGCCGAAGTCAGATGCTTAACTGACAGAGTCCCCAGGTGCCCCAGGTCATTCTGTGTTTAACTGGGGCTGCCACACTGGTTCCACAGTGGCTGCACCTTGTCACCTCCCACCACCAGTGCATGGTGGCTCCAGGGGCGGGGTGGGGGGCAAGTCTGCCTTAATGTCAGAAATTATCGCCCTGTTTATGTCTTCTCTTTGCTTTGGGGGACTCACATAGCAGAGCTCTGTCTAGGCCTGAGTTAGAACGTGGCCCCAGGGGTGGATGGAACTCGGTTATGATCCTCCACTCAGGGCCTCTGACCTCAGGGACCGGAGGCCGAACAGCCTCACCCTCTCCACCGCGGGGTGTCCCTGTTGAGTCAGGATTGGCTCCTTAATTTGTGGGGCCCAGTGCAAAACGAAACAGCTTCAAGACAGAGCACCAAACCCAGTGTGTGTGTGTGTGTGTGTGTGTTTTATTTTAGAGAGGGAGCATGCGTGTGAGTGAGGGAGAGGGGCAGAGAGAGAAGGGGAGACAGAGGATCTTAAGCAGCCAGCAGGCTCCACACTCGACGCGGATCCCAGTGCAGGGCTCAGTCCCACCACCCTGGGATCACGACTTGAGCAAAACCCAGATCAGATGCTCGGCCTCCTGAGCCACCGGGCGCCCAGCCAGGCCGTGTTAGCAGAGTCAGCGCAGCTCCATGATGCCTCAGCCCTCCGCTGCCCGGCCTCCCTCGCGGTGCCTGGGCCCGAGGCCGGAGCAGCGGCTGTGACCGCAGGCCCGGGCTGGTCCCAGCCCTTGCTGTGTGCCCCGCACCGTGCTGAGCCCCACCCCTGCCCCTGAACAGGCACTGGTAGGAACTGCTTTTTACAGATGAGGGCACTGAAGCACAGAAGAGTCTAGTTACTTGCCGGAGGCCACACAGCTGGGAAGTCACGAATCTGTCCTGGCCAACGGGACAGAATAAAGCCTATTGCTTGGAGCATGACCCACAGGTCACTCTCGGGGCCCTCGGTTGGTTTGCGTCCTTAAAAAGGGTCTTGGAGAGGAAGATGTGTCATGGCAGAGTTTGGGGTGATGGGGGGCCATACAATGCTGACAGCCCAAGCGACAAGGGACCGGTGCCCGTTGGAAATGCCCATGGCTGGTGCTGGCCCTGCCAGCCTGGTGCCCGTTGGAAATGCCTGTGGCTGGTGCTGGCCCTGCCAGCCTGGTGCCCGTTGGAAAGGCCCATGGCTGGTGCTGGCCCTGCCAGCCTGGGACCCTCGGGGGGCATCTGTGGTCATTTGGGACTTAGCATCTGGTGACATGGCTGTGAGCCACGGCTGTGCATTGTTAGTGAAGAGCTGTCCACCCGAATGAGGGTAGAGTCATTTCCTTTGTAGCTGAGCTGGTGGGCACCGCAGGCTCGGGGGGAACATTTATGGGTCTTTGAGAGCCTTTCTGATGGAAGAGGCCTGGGAGGAGCGTGTGGGCAGGCCACGTTGAGGGCTTTGATTTAGGACACGTTCCTGTAGTGGCCTGATGAGGACCCTGGTCATCTATCACCCCTGCAGGGAACTCTCGGAAGCCGATATCTTTCTTCCCGCAGAGCAGCTGTGTGCTCCCTGACAGTGTGTGACCGGGGAGACGTTTGTTCACGGCTCAGAGAGGACCGTGCCATAAACTCCTGCTAGAATCACGGGGATGTCATAAACTTACCGTCACAAGGTATATCTTTTTAATAATGTGATGTTTTCAGTGGCCGTCTGACTTGGCGGCTGGCCCTTTCCAGCTGAGAATGCTCTGGAGGAGGTGCAGGGCAGGGGCAGGGTGGGGCGGGGGGCTCTGCCAGAGGCTGCCCTTTGCACCTGCAGCAGTGGGCGGGCGGTGGCCACTGGTGTTAACGAGATAAGTGCTTGAAGGAAACGCTCTCCTTTGGCCAACGATCGAGGCAGAGGCAAACCCACATCTGCCATACAGGAGGATGCTATTTGTTTTTATTTTTCTATTTTTATTATTTTGTGGGGGAGAGCGCAAGTGGGGGAGGGGCAGAGAGAGGGGCACAGAGGATCTGAAACAGGCTGTATGGGGACAGGCTGTCAGCAGGGAGCCTGATGTGAGACTCAAACTCACGAACTGTGAGATCGTGACCTGAGCTGAAGTCGGGTGCTTGACTGACCGAGCTGCCCACAGGCCCCGAGGACGATGTTATTTTTGCTGAGGTTTTCTTTGGTGAGTCGTCACACGAGAGGGTCATGAGCCAGGCCAGTAAGTGGAGTTCATGCTTTGCAGTTTGCCCTGGGGTCCAATGTTTACAGAAAGGTCCAGAACATCTTATAGTGAAACAGAAGCACATCTTCTGTGCTTCTCATTGTCTGGCCACGCCACACGCACCAGCTGGTGCTCTCCGGGTCCTGGCCTCGGTTTTCGGGCGCTTAGCAGGTGTGTGTGTCTAACGCTGTGTGAGTGTGGGTGTGTGGGTGCGTGTGTTTCTGTGTGTCAGTTGAACGGACATTCTACCATGTTGAATTTCATGTGATTCAACTCAAAGTCTCTGTACACGTGTATTTTATGTTACAGTTTCAGGTACATTTATTTCCTCTGACTATAAATGCAGCCAATGGCTTGTCAGAAGTTGGAAAATAGAGAAAAGTTTGGACAAGCAAATAAAGGGCCCGCTGAGACTGTGCCTCGCTGCAAGGAGCCCTCTGGTCTTCCGCTGTGTGCGCTTTGTGGTCACTGTGTCTGTAACATAGCAGTGGGGGCTCCCGTGGCCACAGCGTCTTTTTTTTCTTTTTAGTTTTTCATCAGGTTGGTTTCCATACAATACCCAGTGCTCTTCCCCACAAGTGCCCCGCTCCATGTCCATCACCCCCTTCCCCTTTCTCCCTCCTCCTTCAGCCCTCAGTTTGTTCTCAGTATTCAGTATTCTCTCTCTCCAACTCTCTTTCCCCCCTTCCCCTCCCCATGGTCCCCTGCCAGGTCTGTCCTGTTAGACCTATGAGTGAAAACATATGGTATCTGTCCTTCTCTGCCTGACTGATTTCGCTTAGCATGACACCCTCGAGGTCCATCCACTTTGCTACAAATGGCCAGATTTCATTCTTTCTCGTGGCCATGTAGTATTCCATGGTATATAAAAACCACATCACAGTTTCTTTTGTTTTTTTAATTTAATTTTTTTTTGTTTTTTATTTATTCTTGAGAGACAAAGAGAGATATCACCAACAGGGAAGGGTCAGAAAGAGAGGGAGATACAGAATCTGAAGCAGGCTTTAGGCTCTGAACTAGCCGTCAGCACAGAGCCCGATGCGGGGCTGGAACCCACGGACCGTGAGATCATGACGTGAGCCGAAGCTGGATGCTTCACTGACTGAGCCCCCCGGTGCTCCCACATCACAGTTTATAACGCCCTGGACATCTGTAGTCATCCTTTGTGGCCCTGTTGGTGCCTGGGAGGCCAGCCCCAGCAGGGGCCTCTCCCAGACCCGCTTTCCTCATTGGCTAGTCTCCAGTAGGGTTCCACCAATGACAGGCCAGCAGGAGGTTGGGGGTGGGGCAAGAGTGGTCCGGCATCTTCTGCTCCCACTTGGCCGTGGCTCAGTTCTCTGGGAGAGTCTCCCCTAGTGCCGCCCAGGGACGGTGGTTTCCCCTTGGTTCTTAGCTGCCACCGTCGGGGTGATCACGCATGCTGAGGGGTGGCAGTGTCCAGGCTCTGGTGGCCCCATGATCCTTTCTGTTTCGTTGATTGACCCTGTAGACCGTAGTTCCATCAAAGATTCTTGATCTGGCCCTTGGAGGGAGCAATCTCTTTCCTGGTTGACGCAGCCCTGATTGCTACAGCACCACTGCAGGAACTCACCCGTTCAGACAGCACAGCCCGGTGACACAGGGTCATGGGCGTTGTGTGTCGCTTGTGGTGCGTTCACGTGCAGCCAAGTTCAAGGGTCAGTCATGTGAGCACGGCCTGACATGCAGGTGGTCTGCTCTGACTGGAAGCCAGAACTTAGAGTGTTGGGCACTGAAACCGGGGAAGGTTTGTGTGGGATTTCGACCTCAGAGAGGCCCCGATTCTTAGGTGGCTGACATCCGCATGCCGTGCGGAAGCGGGGGGTATGTCTGCGATGAGTTCTTGGAATCCGCCTGCCCAAGCGGGACAACCCTGGCCTTCCTCTGGAAACCCGGAGCCTTCAGTGTGACCAGGGCGCTGACCGGGGCATCGTGCCTCAGCAGGTGTTGCTGTCACTCCACAAACAAGGACACAGAAGCTCAGTGTGAAAGTGACTTCCTCAACATCACACGTTTTATAAATAGCCCAAGTGGGATTTGCAACCAGGCAGTTTACATCTTAGGTCTTTTAAAAAAATACTCCAGAGGGCCAGTTACATAATTGTCTTCAACTTGCTCCAGTTCCACCTGTCCCCTGGGTCTTGTATCCACCGCGACTGCAGAGTCCCCACGGTGTAATGATGAAGCATCGCGCTTCCCTGCGCTGTGGTCTAAGTGTTAGCTTCCCTCCAGATTCGTGCGTTGAACCCTGACTCCCAAGATGACGTCCTAGGAGGTGCGCCTTTGGGAGGCGATGAGGTCATGGGCCGTGCCCAGGGATTAGGGTTCTTACAGAAGAGACACTGGAAGCAACCAGGGCCCTCCAGGGAAGGGAGGAAGGTCACAGAAAAGCAAAGGGGACGGCCAGAGTGGACCACATGCTCCTGTGCGAGAGCCTGAAACATTGGTACGAACTTGGGTCTAGGATGATTCAGATGCAGACGGACAAGAACTAATTATAGATGCTTGAATACGCACGGCTGAGGACAGAACATACATCCTCTCCGCTGTCGCCCTCGGACAGCAGTGCCCCGGCGTGACTGCCAGCCACCGCCGTCCTCCTCTGAGCTTCCGGTGTGTCATGCTCTTCACTGGTGGGGGCTCTTGCCTCCATGTTGATGGCTGCTGACTCATCAAGTGGTGGTTGCCGAAGGCGGGTGACCGTGGCAGTTTCCCGAAATAAGACGACAGTGATGTGTGCTGTGTAGAGGCTCTCTTCTGTTCATGACCGAGGTCCCTGCAGGGGGCGATGCTGCTGGATAGATAGCATTTTACTCCCGGAAGAACTTCCTTCGAAATTGGAGTCCGTCCTCTCAGAGCCTGCCGCTGCCGTATCCGCGAAGCGTAGGTCGTGTTCCAAATCCTCTGTTGTCATTTCAACAGTCTTCAGAGCATCTTCACCAGGAGTAGTTTTCATTTCAAGAGGCCACTGTTGGCTCCTCTGTAAGAAGTAAGTGCTCATCCACTCAAGTGTTAGCACAAGGTCACAGCCACTCAGGCCCATCTTCAGGCTCCGCTTCCGACGCCAGTCCTCTTGCTGTTCCCGCCGCATCCCCACTGCATCTGCAGTTACCTCCTCCACCAAGTCTCCAGAGGGTTCGAATCAACTCCTTCCCAACTCACACTGATGTTGATATTTTGACCTCTTTCCCTGAATCACAAGTATCCTTTTTTTTTTTTAAATGTTTATTTATTTATTTATTTTGAGAGAGAGGGAGAACGAGCATATGGGTGGGGCGGAGAGAGAGGGAGAGAGAGAGTCCCAACCAGGGTCCACACTGTCAGCACAGAGCCCGACATGGGGCTCCATCCCATGAACCAAGAGATCATGACCTGAGCTGAAGTTGAGTCAGAAGCTTGACTGACTGCGCCATCCAGTTGCCCCCACAAATGTTCTTAATGTCCTCTAGAATGGTGAGTCCTTTCCAGAAGATTTTCAACTTCCGCTGCCCGGATCTGTCAGAGAAATCACTGTCTATGGCAGCGAGGGTGTTATGATGTTTATTTCTTGAATAGTAAGACTTGAAAGTCAAAAATGGCTCCTTATCCATGGGCTGCAGAATGCGTGTTGTGTTTGCAGGCGCGAACACTTTGATTTTGTTGTTCCTCCATCAGAGGTCTTGGGTGTGACCGGGTACATTGTCCATGAGCAGTAATATTTCGAAAGGAGTCTTTTCCTGAGCAGCAGCTCTCAACAGTGGGCTTGAAATATTCAGCAAATCATGTTGTGAGCAGATGTGCTGACATCCGGGCGTTGATGTGCCGACAGAGCGCAGGCAGAGCAGGTTTAAGCATAGTTCTGAAGGGCCTTGGGAGTTTCAGAATGGTCGAGGAGCACTGGCTTCCACGTACGGTCAGCAGCTGCGTGGCCCCTAACAAGAGAGTCAGCCTGGCCTTTCAGGCTTGGAAGCCAAGCACTGACTTCTCCAGCTATGAAAGCCCGAGATGGCATCTTCTTCCAGTAGAAGGCTGTTTTGTCTACACTGAACATGTGTTGTGCAGTGTAGCCACCTTCACGAGTCATCCCAGCTCGATCTGGAGACCTTGCTGCCGCTTCCACATCAGCACTTGGGGTTCACCTTGTGCTGTTAGGTTGTGGGGATGGGTTCTTCCTTAGCCCTCGTGAACCAACCTCTGCTGTCTTGAAACCTTTCTCCTGCAGCTTCCTCACCGCCCTCAGCCTTCACAGAATGGAAGAGGATTGCTCTGAAATAGGCTTTGCCTTAGGGGAATGTTGTGGTTGGTTTGATCCTCTGTCTAGTCCACGAAAACTTTCTCCGTACCAGCGATCGGGCTGTTCTGCTTCCTTCATTTGTGTGTCCATGGGGACAGCGCTTCTAATGCCCTTCAAGAACTTTTCCTTTGCGTTCACAGCGTGGCTCACCGTTTGGTGCCAGAGTCCTCGTGTTCAGCCTGTTTGGGCTTTCAACATACCTCCTCACTCAGCTGACAAATGTCTAGCCTTTGATCTAAAGTGAGAGTTGTATGACTCTTCCTTTCACTTGCACACTTAAAGTCCACTGTAGGCTTACTAAAACTGAACTAATTTCAGAATTGTCATGTGTCAGGGAATAGGGAGGTCCAAGGAGAGAGGAGAGATGTGGGAACTGCCTGCTGGTTGAGCAGTCAGGACACCCGTGACATATTGCGTTTGTGGTCTTCTAAGGCTGCAGTCAGTGGCGCCCCCAAACAATGACAGTAGTAGCGTCAAAGATCATGGATCGCAGGTACCATAACAAATATAATGGTAACGACAAAGTTTCAGGTAGCGGGAGAGTTACCAAAATGTGACACAGAGACACCGTGTGAGCAAACGCTGTTGGAAACATGGTGCTGATAGACTTGGCTGGAGGGAGGTTGCCGCAAACCTAGTTTGTAAAACACACGACACCTGTGAGTCGTAATAAAGTGAAGTGCAGTAAAACGAGTTATGCTTGTATTTGTAATGATTTGTGTCATTTATTACAGTTGGCATCCCGTCCTGGAGTCCTCGGTCCTTTTGGTTCATTTTTGTAAAGCTTAGTGTGCATCGAAGTTCACGCACGTTCCATCCGGGACGGTTCCGTCCCTCTCACGATCCCGCCACGCACCCGCCGTGATCACTCCCCAGCACCCGCCGATGCCGGTCTGCTTACTGGCGCTGCTGATAGAACCATACGGTGCATAGCCTGTCTGGCCTGGCTTCCGTCACTTGGGTGCACGTTGTTGCGTGAATTAACGGCTCGTTCTTTCGTCCCGGAACAGCATTCCCAGCTGTGGATGTACCACTTTCTTTGTCCATCACGCGTGGAAGGACGTCCTGCTGGCTGCCGGGTTTTGGCAAGTATGCTCAGGCTGCTGTAAGCACTCTCTAGAGGTCTCTGTGTGAAAATAGGTCTTTGGGTCTCCGGGACAGATGCCCAGGAGTCCGGTTCTGGGCTGTGCCTTGCGGCGGCTGAGAGAGAACCCGATGGCACCTGAGGACGTTCTGAGGCAGAGAGGAGGAAAGACCCCATGGAGGGCGGTTCCCCTGCCCCACGCTGCCCCCCATCAGCTGCCTGGCGAGAGGTGATTGGAGGGTTGTGCAGGGCGACGGGGGGCTCACTCCTCAGGGGCCCACCCCGGAGGACAAGGAGGACGGGGCACAGAGGCAGTGGGAGCACAACGTTAGCTGCTCCCCCGAGACCGCACCACATCCACGGTGGGGCTGGGACTGACTTGGCGCCAGCGTTCACTCCCTCCGCCATGGCATCTGACTGCCTCCCATACCTTGGTGCCAGGTTCGGGGGTCCCCAGGGTTCCCCGAGGGCGGAGGTGGGGCGTGGCCGCCTTGTCTTTCTGAACGACACTCTGGCTACCGCGTTCGTGGAGGCAGCTCAGGGGTAAGGCAGGTGCAGGGGGCGTGCCGCTGTCCATGGTGGAGCCGGGCTGCTGGGGCCCCGGGGATGGGTGCCGGCTGGCACAGGGTGAGGGGTGGCCCCTGGATGACCGCAGCTTCCTGAGGTCACAGCGTGGGTAGCTGACTCTGTTGGAGGGAGGGCTCTGCTTGGTCGCCGGAACAGGGACCACAGAGCACATGGTGGTGAGACACGAGAACTTCATGATCTCCTAGTCCCAGGGGCCAGACATCTGAGATCAAGGTGTCAGCCTCTTCCCCTGGTGTTTGGATGGCCGTCTTCTCCCTGTGTCCTCACGGGTCTGTGTCTGTCTGTGTCCGTGTCCTCCTCTTGTAAGAACACCTGCCATATTGGATCAGGGTCCACCCAGGTGACGTTTGTCACCTCTCTAAAGATTCCCTCTCCAAAGGCAGTCATCATCTGAGGCCCTGGGGGCCAGGACTTTTGCATCTGGGTTTTGGGGACCCAGTCAGCCACTAGCACTTAGGAATGGGGTTTGGACAGCCTGTGGGACGTGTGAGTTGACGCAGAGGTGGCTAATCCGGTCCAGAGCTGAGGGCACGGGTGCTGCCAGGCACTTGGGCACTTTATGGTCAGAAGGGAACAGAGCTTTGGAGCGGACTGTGTTTTCCAGTGTGGCCACAGCGAGCTGCCCACCCTTCCAGCATGAGGCTGATGTCCCCGTCGGCAGGTGGGGCCTGGGTCCTCTCTCTGTGACCCTGGATGGGACCGTGCTCTCGGAGAAGTGACCCTCTGAGAGGTGAGGCTGTGTATCTAGAGGGCCGGCTTCCCTTCGGATGCAGGAACAGCATGTGGGGAGGCCGCCTGCAGATGCCCCTCTGGCTGTCCGAGCGCATGAGCCTCGGTCTCGGACCTGGGGGAGAACCGGCAGCCGAGCCCCGTCGGGCTCGGACCTTGAGAGGTCATAATGAGACCTCGCTGTCTCGAACCCCTACATTTTGGGGGTGATTTATCGTGTGGCCGTGGATCTCTTGAACCAGTTTTCTCTGCAAGGAATGAAATCAGATCGGTTGTTTGGTGCTTTAAGCGTGGGCTGCGGCTTGGAGGGAGCGAGGCGTGGTCGGTATGTGTGGTTCAAGCGCTTCCCGCTCCTGCCCAGGAACAGCCCCGCGGAGCACAGGGCCGCGCCAGCCCACCCCAGAAACGGCAGCTAAAACGTGACACTCGTGAATCAAACCTGATGGTCTCTGATGGTTTTAATGTGAGTTTCAGGATTCAGTTTTGCTAATCGTCTTCTTTTCAATTTGCGAGTCTCCTAGGGAAGTCAGTCCGATGATCTCACTGTCTGTGGTTGAAATGGGACCCTCAGTGTATGGATTTTTAAGTGTAATTAAAAAAAAAGGCACACGGAGGGAAGTTTGATTAAACAGACTTTTATAGCTTTGGTTTTCTAAACAACGGAAGTTAATTACAGTGGGGTGTTTGCACAGAGCTCTCCATCCACGGAATTCTGAGCAGTTTACTAAAACTTGAAATGTTAGTCTTGCATTTATTCAGTATGCAAATAAAGCATAGAAAATATTCCATCAAGCACTTTAAACAGTCGGCCAAACATATCTTCTGTATTATTAGATTAGAAAACTCAAATACAGTTACTCTTTATTGGTTTAATTAACACATTGAAAATACAATTTGGTGTAAACCTGTTCTGTTCTCATCAAAGCTTGAAACACCAGCAACTGTTTTGTGGGATTTGAAATTCTATTCTTTAAAGCAAATAGCTGTGTTTTCTATTAACGCCCTCATTATTTATTTAGACCCAGACAGGAAGGTGGCCGTGGGATGAACGTGCTCATTTGAAGGCTGGTGGGGATTTTCTGTTTTGTTGGTGCTGAACCAATATTGCCCCACTAAGGAGCTCATTTCGTTCTTTCTGTTTTGAGAGAAACCTGCAAAGGGCGCTACCGTCGGATGCCCGTGTTCCTGAAGGCTGTGATGACGCTGTCACGTCCAGGTCGTGGGGACCCCGCCGTGGGGCTGGCTTTCCTGACATGCTGGCCCACACCGAGGGGGGATCAGGGATGGGGGTGCTCCGCCAGGGGCATCTGGGTGCTCCAGAAGGCGGTGGCAATGAGGAGGGAGCAGAGGGTGAACTGAGGCTGAGGAGGCTGTCCTGGCCCACAGCCCTTCGGTCTAGACCGGCACCTGACCCTCCCCCACAGGCGGTTCAGTCTTGGGGCGTGGCCAACACCTTCTCTGGGGTCTTTGTGAAAATCCAGATCTCTTCAGTTGCCCTCGGAACATTCCCAGGGGCTGGAGAGGTAGGAAGCGCTGCTGGCTGAGAGGCGGGGAGGGGGTGGGGGGTGGAGGGGGGACAGAGGCGGGGTCTGAGGTCCTGGAGGGAGGGGGAAGGGCATGCCACGCTCATCCAGGGACAGACACCCATGGCCGTGTCTAACGCACCTGCTCCCACGGGGGGTGGGGGCTTCAGCCTGGGGAGGGTCCCAGGATTCTGGTCTGACACACCACCCCGGATACTTTCCACCCCATTGTCCCTAAAACCCCACGTCAGAGAGTTTCAGGGTCAACACGGCTCTGGGCATTGAAGCCCACTCCCCCGTGCCCTGCCTTGCTGAATTCCCTTAATTGGAAAGGGAATTTAAGCCTAGAAGGGGACGAAGTGCTCCTGGGGGGCTCAGTCAGTTGAGCCTCTGACTCTTGATTTCGGCTCCCAGTTCCTGGGATCGAGCCCCGTGTTGGGCTCTACATTGACCCTGCCCCTCCCCTGCTAGCGCACTCATTCTCTCTCTCAAAATAAATAAATAAACTTGAAAAAAGAGAGAGAGAGAGAGGGAAACTAGTGACAGCAGTCTCCTAGGCTGGGGTGTGGACTCGGGAAGGCGCCTCGAAGCCTGGGACACAGGCCTTGCACCTTCCCTCCCAAGGGCCTGAGGCAGGGCAGGGCAGGGCACCCAGGGCAGAACTCCTGCCACCTTGAACCTGCACGTCCTGAGCCACGGTGGACACATCCCTAGGGAAGCTGTGTCTTTGCGGTAGCCTGTGTCCCCGCAGTGACGCCACAGCCGGGAGCTCGCTGCCCTGCCCCCTCCCAGCTCTTCCCCAGTCACCCAGCAGCCACGGCCCTGGGTCATGTGAGCATTCCAGGGCCCTCTTGTGTTCGTCCCCTCTGGCTCCCTCCTGTGCCCCTGTCCCTGGAGGGAGGGGGTGGCCTGCCATTGCCACAGGGAGCCGAGTTCCTGCCCAGACGGTGCTCGGTGCCCCTACCAGGACAGCTCAGACACTGTCACACAGGCCCTGGAGAAGTTCCTTCGCTCCGGGCGCTGGGTAGGGGTGGGCAGACCCTCTCCAGGCCTCCCTGTCAGCAGACCCCCCGCTCTGGGCCCTACACGCACTTGCTCAGACACATCTGCCGCTAGTGACCTTCCATTGATCTTCTTCGGAAACTTTCATTTACAGGGAGCTCTGCTTAGAAACTTAACCAAATAAGGCAGAGGCCAGCCGAACGGGGGTCTGGGAGTGCCGGGCCTTCCTCCACAGGAGCTTCTGCCACATCTGGACTGTGACCCCCGCTGGATTCCTTTGCAGACTGCGGGTCACACGGGCCCCCGGATAACCCAGGGCCGCCCGCGTCGGGTCATTCACTTCGTCACATCTGCGAAGCCCCTTCTGCCGAACGAGACCCTGTGTACGCAGGACACGGGCATCCTTGTGGGGTCACTCTTCACCCACCAGGGGTCCATGTGAGCCCCGCCTCCCCGCACTGGGCTCTCCCCACACCGTTTGGCCTCTCCCTGCCCCGCCTTAGCCCCCGACTTCAGGGGCACTCCCGACCTTTCTTTCTGTGAGGATGCCTGGGAGGGGCCCTTTGGCAGGTGGGGCTCGCTTGGCAGACCCCTGGGCTCGCCCGGTGGCAGCTGCTGCCTTCCAGGGGGGCCCGCTGTCCCAGGACTCACTGCCCGCCTGTGAGCAGCCCCTGCTGGGCAGGCAGCCTCTCCTAATTACGTGTCACGGGGTTGGTTTCGGAAGAAGCCCGGCCCCAGAAGCTGGAATTCGTAAAAAGAAGTATCTTGATGCTCAGAGCGTGTGGTCCTTGCGTCCACGTTTCGGGGAGGGGAGAGTCTGTGCTCTGGAGGCTGGGCTGTTGGGGGTTCCTCTGGGGGGTGGGGTCCAGATGGGGCCAGCTCTGCCCTCCCTGCCCGGGCTCTGTGGCCATGGGGGTCCCGTCCCCATCCGCTGTCCGCCGCCTCTGGTGATGGCCTCAGCCCCAGCGGCGTGAACTTGGCGGGTGCAGGTCCTGATGAAACCTGACGGGATGCGGTTAGGGACGGTTTTCTGTCTGCCGTGATGCGCCCGTCCGACACTCTCTTGTGGGCCGCGTGTCAGTGATGCGCTGCGTCATTTATCTCTCCATGTTTGATTCTCAATCATCAAAGAAGGATTAACCTGAATTTTCACCAAGAGTAATGCATCCTGGTCTTCAAATTAAATACACTTGTCAACTTAATGCAGAAACCAGGCATTTGGATGATCTCACCCTTCCCTTGAGCTTCCGTTTCTCGGGAACCTTGGGTTTGGGCTGATCTGGGGCTGCGGAGTGGGGTGGGTCTAGGGCAGGCCAGTGGGGCTCGCCCTCCCCCGGCCCCTGCTTCGGTCACATCCTCGGTCCTGGGCCTCCTTCTAGCTGTCTGGTTTTCATAAGTCAACGCTGTGGCCCTGACAGTCAGGCCCTGTTAGTGAGTGAGTGACAAATATGTCTGTTCATTAAGTTCTTCCTTTCAATTAATCTGAAATTGATTTGTGACATACAGGCTGCCAGTCAGAGCGCGCACACGGTACTTTTATTTGACTAAGCTCATTATAATTGGGATGGACACAGACAGGGAGTCCTTCCCGGCTGGTTCCCTGCTATCATGCTGCACCCAGGACCCCTCCTGCACCAGGTGCAGAGGGGTTTGGGAAATCAGGGATTGTGGAGAGCTCCCCTGTCCCCCCAACACCGGCCATTGTTTCTTGCCACCTTACAGGCTTCCCAGATACCCTCGCGGCTACTGGCGGCCGTGGGACAGCGTTGGGCCAGTCTGGGGGGCTTCTGGGGGGCTCCTGATTTTCCCTCAGCCGAGGGGACACGGACTTTCCCTCGTGCTCCCCTGTCCTTCCCGGCCGCCTTCAGGGCATCCAGCCCTGACTCTTGTTAGGTTTAAGCCCCTGTGATTACGTTTTTCTTGGGCCTTCTGTTACTTGGAGTCCTAAACGTCACAGGGATGGTGGGTCCCAAGTCAGCTGCTCCTGAGGCTCTGTGGCTGTCCTCGGAGGCATTGGAGGCGTCAGTGGACGCTGCTGGCGGGGAGCGAGATCCGGGAAAGTGGGGATTTGGTGGGAGGACTCCTGGGGTCGGGGACCAGCCATTTCCTCCATGAGCATGCCTGTCGTTCCCAGGGTGCATCCCCCCACCGCCCCCCGCAGGGGCCACCTCCTGGGGCTCCTTGTCAGTCGTGGGGTGGGGGGGGAAGCCTCCTGCTGGTTGGTTTGCTCTGCAGGGTAGCGACTGTGTGACGCAGAGGGAGCTCATTAATATCTTGCATGTCTGCTTCGTGTGTGTGTGTTCGCGTGCGCTTGTTTATTTATTTTGAGAAAGAGAGCACGAGCCTGAGTGCAGGGGAGGGGCAGAGAGAGGGAGAGAGAGAGTGACAGCGCAGAGCCCGATGCGGGGCTCGAACCCATGAACTGTGAGATCATGACCTGAGCTGGAATCAAGAGGCAGGCGCTTACCCAGCTGAGCCCCTCGGGTGTCCCACATCTCTGTGTTCTGACTTGTTAGAAGGGAGCAGTGGTCCTACTCGGAGTTGCGTAGGCTGAAGTGAGGGCTCTGTCCGCTGAACGCCCCACTCCTACAGCTTAGACAGCATGAAGTGCAGACGCATAAAAACTGCACTGACACCCGAATCCCAGCTTCACAGGGTGGGGGTGCCCCCGGCTGTCCCCTGGCATTGGCATGGGGCCTGCTGGCCGCGGGCGCTGGGGGCGGGGCTCTGCAGGCGCTGGGGGCGGGGCTCTGTTTATTGGGGGCAGGATGCAGAGTATTTGGAGGTCTTATAAAAATACAGCAGGTGCAAGTTAGTTTTCCCACACACACTACTTACTTTCCGAGGCTCTGTTCTGTGTTTAAAATGTCAGCGCGTCTTGTCTTACTTGGCATCTGTACACTTCGTTTTTTCTTCGTGGCTCCAGCCGCGTTTCGCTCCATCGTTTGCGATACATTTCTCATGTTGGGGCAGGAACCTCCTCCCGGTGCTGGCGTGTCTCCGTAATACAAACAGAAGAGCTTTTAAAATTAACAGGACATCAGAGACTTGGGTTTGTTGTAAAACTTCTCCGGGAACACGGCCTGTGCATATCAATGCCCAGGCGCCGGGTTGGTGAGTGGCTTCGTTGCACTTCCGCCTGGGCCGCCGGGGGCGCTCGCTCTCCCGACCTGGTGGGAGCGCGGAGCGGCCGGTGCTGGTGTTTATTTTCCAGGGGACGGGGTTCAAGCCCCGAGGGGAAGGACAGGCTGGGAGCCGGGCCGAGCCAGGCCCTGTGTGAGCGGCGCCGGGGCCCCCCGGCAGGTTTGTAGCGATGACGGTGGCAGCGAGGACTTCACCGGGTGTTTTCTCTGCGCTCGTCTCCGGCCGAGTGCCTCCCTCTGTCCCCTCCTGTGAGACACGTCCTGCCCGCTGTTCCCGCCCACGCCTGGCCCAGGGCGAGCCGTCCCGGGATGCTGCTGCTGTGTATCCCCACCCACGGCCCGGGCTCCAGGCGGTAAGGAAGCCAGGGGCGCGGGCACGTCGGGGCTGGACACCGCGGCTGAATCAGCAGGCAGACCTGGCTGGAGGAGGGACCCGGGGCCTTTGTCAGGCTGACCTGGCTGGGGCGCTGCAGACCATCCAGAGGCTGTGAGTCGTGTCTCAGACACAAATTCAGGGAAGAGGTTTCTGGCGCCCCTGGCCGCCCTGTCCTTCCCTGCCCTGCAGGGGCTCCTGCGTGTCACTCATGTTTTGTGGCCTTTGTACGGAGCACCGCCTGTGGGCGTCGGGTAGTGAGGTCCGCAGACGTCCGTGGCCGCCCCGAGCACCGCGGGGTGAACTACCGGGGGACCTCACAGCGCGCATCTTCACTTCACTGTGGGTCATTCCAGACAAACGGAGATCAGAGGTGGGGGCAGCTTCGGATAGTAGCGTGTGCGTACTCAGCGGTGGTTAGACTACAAGATGGGCACGTCCCGCCGCATCGAGAAGGGCGAGGGCACAGAGTGGCCCCACGCAGACAGGACAGGTGCGCCTCAGGCCAGGAGGCACCTGGACTTGACCCCAGGGAGTGCAGCTCCTGCGGGAACCTTGGCGCCCAGGCCTGTGGTGGCCGCTCCTTTTTGGGATGGCGTGCTTGCCCGGCGCCACCCCTCCAGCCACACGGGGAACCTTCCCGTCTCCAGCACGGACCTGGCGGGTGCCCAGGTGCTACTGGGAAGCCTGCATATTGTGTAGGACTTTCTCAAAATGAATGAAATTTACTTCTCTGCAGGCTTGGACTCTCTGTAGGAAAGCTCTGGAATCTTCCCTGTAAGTGAAGCTTGGGCCAGTGAGGTCTAGATGTGCCCGAGGACCCAGCCGGTTGGAGCTGCAGAGGAGTCTGGAGGGGAAGGGGTGCGTTTGGTGCAGGGAGAGAGGCTCAGAGTCAGTGAATGTTAAGCAGACCTGCAATCATTGTGATCTAACTCATACAAAGTAAATAAATATGGGATTTTGAAGTTTTGGAAGGTTTGATACCAAAATAGGAATGCTGGCGCTCTCTGGGTGATGGGTGGGGAGGGACACGTGCCTGCATTGCTGCAGTTTGTCTGTGCGCTTCAGGGTTCCGGAAATCAGGGGCGCCTGGGGTGAGTGTCTGACTTCGGCTCGGGTCATGATCTCACAGTTCAGGAGTTTGAGCCCGGCGTGGGGCTCTGTGCCGACAGCTCAGGGCCTGGAGCTGCTTCAGAGTCCGTGTCTCACTGGCTCTCTGCCCCTCTCCCACTTACGCTTTGTCTCTCTGTCTCTTTCAAAAGTAAAAAAGAAAAAAAGAATTTCTGAAGTCAGCTCGCATGGAGACCAACACGGGGGCCGTGAGAACAAGGATGGGGGAGGGGGGAGAGGGGGGCACGGGTCTCCACAAGCCCAGTGGGGGCCACAGTGAGCTGTGTTTGCTGCTGTTCCGCTCTCCCTGCCCTGGCCGCTCGGTTTCTCCAAGGCCAGCTGTTGTCCACGCTGGCCACGTGGTGACCCAGCCACATGGGGGCCACCCCTGTCCTCGTCTGCCCCTGCCAGCTAGACGTTATAGGGCGTGGAGCTGGGAAGCCGTGTATTTACTGCCCAGGTGCCCTGATGCCTCCGGGTGCCGGCCGGGGGAGGATGTGCTCGCTGAACGAAGGAGACAGCGCCGTTCCGGGGGGATCAGCGCCCCGCCGGGGGGACCAGCGCGGCTCCGGGGGGTCCAGCGCCGCGCTTAGCCCGAGCAGCCTCCTCACTGCCGCTGGGTCTGGGCAGACGACTGTACAGAGCTCACAGGGTGAGGATGCCAGGCCTTTCCCGCGGCTGCCCCACTCCTGCGGCCGCGATGGAGAGAAGGGCCGACTCCCGAGGCCGGGCTGGATCTCTGGCTGTGGGTAGGACTCCTCTCATTCTAGTAGGCGGGGGGGTCACAGGCCAAGTGCTTCTCACCTTCAGTTCCCCGACTTTCTCTTCTGCTTGTAGGGGCTCATGAGATTGAGTTTACTGGATAATTGGGGACGTTCTTACTATTTTGAGACCAGCAGATGAGTAACGTTAATTCCATCCAGTCTTCTTTTCCGGGCACCTCACAGAGTCACCGGACTGGCACCAGAGGGTGCAGCCCTGGGGCCTGGGTGCATCTCCCGCAGCGAGCCTGCGGAGGCAGCAGAACCTTCCATCCCCACTGCTGCCGCCCCCCTCCCTTCCCCACATTGCAGGTGCCCAGGTGGCGGCATGGGAAGTGGTAAGTCATATTCTTTTATCCTGCGGGGTGCCGCCTGGGTTTAGTTCTGTCTTTTTGGTGGTCACTTTGGAACCAGGCAGTCAGTGGATTCAGGCAAAGAAACCAAAAGAGTGGATAACTTCATCACGGGCCGTCTCTGAAACCTGCCGGACAGCTTTGGAGGGTGTGGACACTCAGCTGAGCACGTGCCAGCCCCTCTTCTGTGCTGGCTCTTGTGCTGGGCACTGCGGGCACCGACCGAGAGACCATCCTTCTTGCTTCAGGCACTCATGGTCTGCAGGGGAGCCTGGCAGCTAAAGCCCTGGGGTGCAGGGTTCTGGGGAGGGGCTCTGCCTTGGGCGACCGGCCCACCAGGAAGAGAGGCAGGATGGGGTTTAAATGTGAGGTGTGTTTGTGTCTCTGGTGCCCTACACTGTGGACCTCGCTGGTCTGTGAGCCTCATCAAGGTCACAGTCATTGTGAGAACTCCCCAACCTTTGGCCCTTTGCCACACAGCCTTGCTTCTGGCTTTTTGCTCTGGCCAGCCTACCCCCTCATTACTTTCCCGGCCCCCTGGGAAAGTAGGGGGGCTCCCAGGCTCACAGAGGCTCCTCTGATGTCCTTCTTCAGGCTCCTGTCCCTGGTAGCCTGCAGTCTATGGGAGCCCCGGTCCTCACTGCCAGGGGCTGCCCCTCCGGGAGCACCCTGAGCCACTGGCCAGTGAAACCCGGCTCGCAGTGCAGACCTTGCTGCAGTCAGTCATCTCCCGAATCCTCGCTGGGCCCCGGGAACGTGCCGGTGCTGCAGCGATGGGTGTCTGCAGCCAGTGTGGGTCTGACTCCCTGGAGCTCACGGCCTCAGACGCCGGTGGCTGGCCCAAACTTGGAAGTAGAAACCCACATGCAGATCAGCTCCAGCACGTGCCCTCCTCTGGCCTGTCGCTCTACCAGCTGGGTTCTGACGTCCTCGAGTCCCTCCTGCAGAGCCTGCCCCCGATGCCCCTGGTGCTGCCCCCGATGCCCCTGGTGCTGCCCCCGATGCCCCTGGTGCTGCCCCCGATGCCCCTGGTGCTGCCCCAGATGCCCCTGGTGCTGCCCCCGATGCCCCTGGTGCTGC